>CAJVQA010003714.1:0-18877 GCA_910591915.1 Cetraspora pellucida | reverse complement strand
AAAAAGTAAAAATGTATGTATTACACATATGTTACTATTTTATAAATTACTTAATAAAGTTATAAGCAAGAATTCACCTTAAAAAAAAAAAAAAAAAAAGAAATGTTAGATTTTAGATTGTATTTTTTATCAGTATTACTATTATCATTTATTATTATTATATCCATATTATTTTTTATGAATAAATAATTTTTTAAAAATTAAATTATAATTAAATTTTATTTTTATAGTTATAATAAAAAATTAAATTATTTAATATAATAATCATTAATTATTAAATTTAATTGATCAGTTGGTACTTAGTTTTCTAAAGAAATGTTTTATTAAATAATATCTTATTGATGAAGTATTGTAATTAGTTGTAAATTAACTTAAGGATCTTAACCAAATACTAGTTAATATAGTATTGCTTTTATTGTATTATATACTTGATTGTTTATAGTCTTTGCAGTAAAATACATATTAATATATAATATTATATTACTTAATTTATCAATATTAATATATTATAATATTGAATATCAACTATGTATATTAAGTTTACTTATAGATTACAAATAATAATCTGATATTTTAGTTATTTTATTTAGTTTCATCTATCCATAATTCAAGTTTTGTTTATAAAATATTATTATCTTTTTCAATAAACTCTTGACATTAAGGATATCTTGGTCATCTATATATAAATTTAACAATATCAAAGTTTTATATTTCTTTTATAATATTATTAATAAACTTTTCATTATTATTTAAATATTAAATAAATGATAACTTATATTTTAAACAAAATTATAAAAGAATATAAATTGTTTCAATTACAGATTTTGTTTTTAAAGATTCTGCTATTGAGAATCTTATAAAATGATTATATATATAAATAATATATTTAAATTTATTATCTGGTATTGTAGTTATATTTATAATATCAACCTTTAAAAAAAATAAAAAATTTAATATAAAAGAAATATAATCAATTAGTTATAGAACTTATTTAAGTATATATTAGAAATTGTTTAGTAATTATAAGCTTCATAACAGAAATTTGTTTGTTGCATATTATGTAATATATATATTACATTGTTTTACTATTATTTAAAATAAAAAACATTATCTTTATTGAATCTATTATATAATATAATAATGTTATAATACAGTATATTATTTTTTTAAAAAATTATTTTATTAATTTTTATAAAAATTTGTTTTTAGTTATGTTTTTTTTGACTGCCATGTTCTGTATCTTGATAAGCCTAATAAATTATATTATAAAAATCTTCAATTAGACAAACTTAAATATTATGATTATTATTTTTTAATTTAAGATTTAATTCTTCAACAATACCAACTTTAACTAATTTAAAAATATGTAATATTCAATATTTAAAATTTAGATTTTCATGTTTATTATTAAAAGAATTAAACAAATAAATATATTTTTAACTGATTCATTATATATTTTTCATTTTTTTAATTATATATATAATCATTTAATCATTTATAATTTTCTCAAAAGTTTGAGATAAAAGAAATAAAAAAAACTAATGAGTTATTTGAGATCATATCAGTACTAAAAAGAAAAGAAATTAATACTAAAAATAAAAATCAATAAAGTTTTTTTAAATCAATTTATATGATTAAAAAAAATAGTTAATTATATACAATTGTTTATTATATATAATTAAGTATAAATTTTGAAATGATGCATATTAATTTAAAATCCAGAGATATTATAAAATAACATATAACATATACATATAGTAATCATACAAATTAAGGAAAATCAAAAGAAACCCCATATGCAAATTAGGAAAAATCAAGTTGCATACGTATAGATGATAAAGCCTCATATGTATGCAATTCCTAATTACTATAGTTTGTAAAGTAGTGCAATAAGCTCTCATCTATAATTAATATAGAAATAAGTAATCAATACATATGATGCATATAAAAAGAAATATCCAATCAAAAGCACTTATTTGTACAAAAACACTTGCCACTTAACCATACAATCTGTTTCTGGTAAAAAAGGTAACGTAATAATATTGATTTAAAAAATTATCTTTCAACAGTTTCGTCACCTTTTAACAGTTTCATCATCATTCTTTTTAAACCAGGTTTCGTCTTTCGTCAACAGATTAAGTTTAATAATATATTTATCCCCTGGCCAACCCCATCCACATGACTTTTTTCATCTACTGAAGAACGTCTTCAACTTATTTTTTAGTACCCTAGCCATGGCGAAGAAAAGTCACCATCACGTGACTCTGGCCAATAAGCAAAAATCAAAACAATCGAATAAGTATAAATTAAATTAATAAATATTATCGTTAGAGTCTGGGGGAACTTGAAATTATAGCACGACATACCAAATTTGGCAAGGAATTTTTTTTGTTAGTACGCTGAATACGGTATCATAAGTGAAATTTCATGATATTAACGAATTTTCAAAAAAAAACAAAAAGAACACAATTTTTACGTTATACATACCTTGCTATCTAATTGGCTGGGTTCTAAAACTCACGTGATAGTAATTTTTTTTTTGCCAAGGGTAATTCTTATTTTTACTGGTACACATCATAAGTTATTAATTTCTAGACCAGTAAAAAATAAGTTGATGACGTTTATCAGTAGAAACCAAGTACATGAAAAAAATAAATCCGTGAAATTTTGGTGTAAAGCTATACAAAAATTCCAACTACCCAGAATATAACTATTACATATTAACTAAACAATTCAACCCTGTTTTTATTACTGCAAATAACTATATTTTGCTTTAAATATCTTATTTTTTTTTTTTTTTGATGTTAAATAGCAAACTTTGAAAATGAACTTAGACACCAAAATTAGCCAGATAATTCTTAGGATAGTTTATGCAATACATTTAATAGAACAGGTAGATAATAACTTAATAAATAAATTCTACCAATATTATTTCAACATTTTAATGTATCCTTGAATATTCAAGCATAAAATTTATAATTTTCCTAGTAAGCAAAACTTTACATTCTGTCTAAAATACTTCCATATGACCGCGACCTCCACGTCCTCCGCGACCTCCACGTCCTCGACCTCCCCGACCTCCTTGATTTCCACTACGAGTGCTTGAACTAGAATTTATCCTTGGCAAAGTCTCTTTTTGTCGATTATTGTCAATTTTATGTGAAATTGCTTTCTTCGCATTCTAAAAAAAAGTACATGGAATTTTCATAAATGATTCATCAATATATTTACTGTAAAAGTATATTTCTTACCTGAATTGTATATTGATACGCATCATAAATATTTGCAGCTAATAACGACTTTGGAAATTTATCACGAATGACATTATCAGGTACCCAAGTTGGCCAACAATCAATAAAAGTATCCCCAGCTAAATAATCTGCAAGTATCTCATTAGGATTATACATTTCTGATGTTAAATATCGAAACATGAACCTCTTCAATACTAATGCAAAAGCTCCGTGTGGAATTTTAAGTTTACTTTTACCACTGCCACCTGTACCATGTGATTGCTCAAAATCAACACCTGCGTTAATTTCATCTTTCAAATTTTGTGTCAGCTTTACTTTATATTTATCTAATAGATATTCAATTTCTACATCTGCAATTTTTTCTTCAACTAATTCATATAATGCCACCGCATGTTTTAATTTTAACCCATTAATTATTTTTTTGAAATTGAGGAGTTTCGGTTAGCGCTGATAATCTCTCCCACTTATTTATATAATCACCAATTTTCATTTCACGACTTCCTGGAATTCGTTTCAAAAAACATAGTAAAATTTCAAGTTTTGACAAGAGTTCAGTGGGATTATCAAAATCAGAACCCATATCGATGGCATTTAGACCGCTAAAAGTAAATCTGGATGAAGTATCATAAGTTGCTGTGGCGGAAAATCCAAGTATTTCGGGTGAAATTTGTTCTTGAGGAATTAACTCTCTGATTTCACTCAGAATTGTTCGAGATGTTGAAAATAATTCTTGGTGATATGAAAACAGATCTAACCAAAGTGATTCATTTTTGTTAAGATGAACTTTATTAAAAAGTAATGAATATGCTAATTCAGCTTCAATTTTATGTAGTTCATATTGGAGTTCTTGACCGTGACCAAGCTCAAGATTACATTGACTATAGGAAAGTAATTTAGGATTCCATTCATAATTTATAATATTTTTAGAACGTGTCTCTGAGAGAGCTAATGATTCTATGTAGTAATGATGCTGGGGCGAATTACGTTGTGCATTATTTATAGATTGTCCTTCTAAAAATCTCAATGAAGGACAACCAGGTTCAATTGCCAAAACCTGTTGCAAGAAATCATTTTGTAAATTTGCTAAAAATTCGATTGCTCCACATATATATAATGATTCATCTCTTTTTTCAAACAATGCATAAACCACAGGAAGGCTGCTTTTCATTTCTGGCATTGGCATTGTAAATTCATGACATTCAAACTGCACGACATGTTCCCTTACAGAGTTCCATGCTTTGGCAAAATTTTCGAAAACTTCGTAAAGATTTTCCGGTGATTCATTGTTTTTAAGAAATCGTTCAAATGTAAGATTGTGTGCATCATTCCTTTTCAATTTATAGCACAACATTGAAGAAAGAATCCTTGAAAATTTTACAATTGGTACTAGATTTTTTATCAATGTTAATTGTTCTTGATATTCAAAGAATAATGATAGAAATGGAAATTCAGTGGCAAAGTTTGGATACCCTACACAATATGCTTGTAAATTTTCGAAACTTGCTTTGCCAATCCGTCGCCAAATTCGTGGACGAAAATCTAGTTGATATCTTTCATCAACATCCAAGGTTTCATTAATTTCACTTTCGAGTGTGCGTCGAGTGTCTTTAATTATTTTTTGAAAATCTGTTGCGGTGTGGCGAGCATTAGCAACTTTTGAATTTATGTAACGTTGAGCAAATTCATTTTCCCAAGCTCGTCGCTTTTCAACTGTGTCTAATCTTATCATTGCTTCATTTGGATTCTCAGAAATAGAATATAAAATTGAATGCAATACAAATGCTAATGTTTCATCATCGCAATCAAACAAACGTATCAATATTTGCCAATCATTCTCAATATGACTTTGACAATAAACTAAAGGATCTTGAATTATTTCGTTGTTTTCGTTATTCTGTTGTGGATTGTTAAAAAATTCATACCGATCTGCATCTGAAGCAGCGGCAATAAGTATATACACGAAAAGATGCAATATACGATAAAAAACTGGCGTTAAATCACGAAGACGATAATTGATATATTTTCTGCTTTCGACAGATTCATAAACATAGCCTAATTGGGTTATTGTCTCATTGCCTCCATTAACTGCATGAGCATCAAGACGTGTGTTACCTGGATTGACTGCATAATTTAATCCACCAATACGATTATTACATCGTGGGCATTTACTTTGTTGGACCGTGCGGCCACATTCACCAACTATATATTTATAACCGCACTGACATTCATAACTGAAGGATGAAAAAATCTTTAACTAAATAAAATATGTAGAAACAGAATATAATTCTATATTGAAATACATACCGTGTAAAATTTCCAAGTGCATCTGTAAGTTCAAGAAGGAAATCAGTGTCTACACGAGATGTCAATATATATGTATCTTTACAAGCTCTCAAATTTTGTAAATATGTGGCCATCGGAGAATTTGCTGCGGGAATGCAAGAATGAAGTGCAATAGTATGGATAATAACTGATCTAATCAATAACTTTGTCTGGCTCGTTTCCGGAGAAATGCTATAAAGTTGATTTGTGTTCTCAAGAAGTTCTAACGTTTTATCTTTATAAAATTGATCAAATTGCATAGTTGGTAATCGATTACGTAACCAAGTTATTGCATTTTCTTCATTAATACTCAGTTCTCGTATTGCACGTATATCGTAAAGGCGAGTGATCAAAATTCCAATTATAGACATTTTGGCATTTATTGTCAAGTTGTTTGAAGCTCTAACTAAAAATTGTTCGAATTGCATATGTTGACCACGTTTATATAGTGGAGTAAATGCATCTTCTGCTTCTGTGTATTGACCATAACAGCGATAAGCTACAAAGTTAATCTTGCTGGTACTTTCACCCCAATCAAAATCTTGCAACCATGGAAATGTCCTGCGTTGTACTTCACAAAAACATTTAATTCCATGTAATGAGAGTCCTTTCACATATAAATCACGAAGAAAATATAGTTTGAGTGAACGAATGAGAAGTGATGGGCGTTCCATGTCTATGTTAATTTCATTAATCACTTCTTCAATATTTTCTATTTCATCATTAAACATAATAGGTTCTGTCTCCGTGTTTTGGATAGATTCTAATGAACTCCAAAGATAATTTACAAGCTCTTTGAGTAAAGCGACAGCAATGACCAGTTGCAAAAATTCGAAATTTGGACTACATAAAACGTTGACTGCGTCTCTGTAGCTCTTCATCAGATCCTTAATATCCCATTTTGCAAAAAAGTCATTTTGTATTACATCACAACATAAAGCCATAATCGATGAATCAACACCACTTTCTCTAAGAGCGATATTAATAGCAGTCAAATTTGGAGAACGATTTAAAATTGCTTTTGCATTTTGAATTAATTGAACAAAAATTCCCGGCTGAGAGCTTTCTTCGGAAAGTAAAATGCGTGATAAAACAGAATCAAGGAGTGCACCTGGTTCTCGGCCAAAAATTATTTTATAAAGGTGAATGCGTACTTGTGAATCGAATGGAATAATATCAAAACATCGTCGAAAGAACGAACATTTTGACGTTATGACTCGCTCTGTAGACGGAATATTGTCAAAAAGTTCCAACATACGATCAAAAAATTTTTGTGAAAGTATATTTTCCAGATTATCTAAATCGAGCTCTGGTTGAATTTTAATAGTGCTAATTTCACCTATTATATCGGGATTAGGTCCTTGGTTATCTGAACCAGGTTCTTGGTTATCTGAACCAGGTTCTTGGTTATCTGAACCAGGCTCTTGATTATCTAAACCAAATTCCTGGTTTTCTGGATCAGGTTCACGTCTAATATTAATGGCATTGACTATATCCGAAATATTGATCAGTTTTGTTGAAATTAAATCATTACAGATACGTAAAAATTGTAGAACTTTTGATTTTGAAGATGTTTCAATATTAGCAATCAATGTTAAAACATTGGTAACTTGTCGTTGCCATTCTCGTAAGTCATTTTCATAAATATTATCATCAGCATTCTCATCTTTTAACTTAATGATGTTTTCAAGCATCATTTTACATACTTGATCTATTAAATAAATTCCAAAGCCATCATTCTCATTATTATTGATATCATTTTTAGATAAGAGTTCTATGAACGGTGGGCACATTCGGGCCAATTCTAGTTCAGCAATAAGAGCATCAGAATTTGTCCACCAAAACACGTGTAATCTGATTGGATCGTTTAACGTCTCGTTATCACATGAACGGCGGAAAAGAAACTGCAATAAATTTACATCAGTTTCGTTTGGATATCCAGAATGTGTAGATGAAGTTGTTACAAAATCTTCAAAGTACAAGTTTCCAGCAAGTTGCAAAATTTCTGGTGTCAAAGCTGGGATCGTTGCCAGAATATTATTTGAAAATATTTCAAGAAATACTTCCAATTTTTCTGGGCGTAAATTCTCATTCTCATCTAAATTTTCGAGTTGCTCATATAGAAGATCTAATTCTTCATTATAGAGTTTTTTATGCTTATCAATCTGTTTCATGAAATACGAAGAAAAAGGGAATCGAAGGTTTAAATAATTTCCTGAGATGTTATATAAGTTTGGACGAGGATCCATAAGCATGTCATCAATGTTTATAATTTTTTTGTTCATAAAGATTTGTTCCCAAAAATTAAGTAATTCATTTTCATTCGACTCATTCGTATCATTCTCCCACGAGAAAAGGGAAGTTAACGCATGAAATCGATCCAATATGTAAAGTAATTTCGCAATAGGCTTTCGAATCAAAGATCGTATGTGTGTCTCAAGAGCCACAGAAAATGAAGAATGTAAAGATAGTGATTTTTGATTTAATGCGATGTCTAATTGCCATTGATTTGAAGAATTAACTTGTAACCATTCTTCAGTTCGAATTTTTAGGCATTTAATGAGTGTCGCACTTTTGGGAATATTTTGTACCAATTGTCTAAAATAAAATTCAGTGTAAATACAATTTGCCAAAGGTTGCAAAATAATAATAATAATTACTGATATAAATTTACTATACTTACTTTAAATGCTCTACAGATTTTCCTGAAGATGGATGTTTAACGCAAAGTAAACACCATAGCAATTCTTGCTTCAAAATTTGTTCAAATGAAAATTCCCCATTTAAAATATCACTAATAGTTGAATTTAGAAATAGTGGGAGTGATCCTTCTGAAGAAACCAATTTTTCAATAGTAATTTGACTCCAACCACACATAAAATTGAATAAATCTGCACTGTCCTTATCGAACTGTCGGTTAAAATGAATAATTAGACATGCGCGTTTACCTGATTTACTTATTATCTGAAATTTTTCCATGAATTCATTCTCATACTGTTCAATTATAAATTTTGCTAATCTGATACATCCCGCCTTTACTGTTAAAGGATCACATTGCAAGATATATAAATTACTATCGGATTCGTAAAAGCGTTTAATTTGATTTTGGAGCTCAGCTTCAGACTTGAAAGTTGAAAGTTTGTCTATTTGACAATTTATAATGTCTTCTAGACATGATTTAACATCAGTGTTGATATTAGAAAAGGTATTTATAATCACTAGGCGTTTTTCTGAATTGTTATTTATTGAAGCTTGGTAAAAATCTCGAATGCTACTATGTCGTTTATCATGGAAATAAAAGTGCTGCCAATGCTTCACTTCTTGTTCATCACTTATTTTTAAATATGATTTATCAGCTCTTACGATACTATCTGAAGTAGCAATTGAAATTAAGGCTTCTTTGCAAGCATGAATAATCGCATCATCACCAAGATCAGGATTTTTTTCACATTGGTCAATAACCAAACTTTGTAAACTTTCTTCTGAAGAGAAACCAATAAACATATCTGTTTCATTAAACAAAATTTTGGTATTTTCTTCACTTTCAACAATTGTCGAAATTTGCCTAGTCCACTCTTTTAGACGTTCAAAGAGTCCTTTTTCGTAACCTGAAAGCGTTTCATTTAGCGTAAGCCTTTGCTTTTCGAAACGATTTAAGAGAGGTGGATCAGCTAATGGTAATTTTGCTTCATCCAGCACCAAAATACACCTAAAATTTATTTATAATCAGTATTTATAAATTTAAAATAAATAAAATGATATTCTCATGAAAATAAAATAATGTCAGGTAGCAATACTACCTAAAGTTTGGATGCACTATAGTATAAGAAAATTAATTCCCGTTAGTATAATATTCTCAAAGTAAAATTTTTAATTGTCATAAATTACAAAATTAAATTACCATATAACATAGGATTAGAATATGGGCCAAGACTAATTCTAGTAAAGTTCTTTTTGTCTCTTTCTTCACTCGAATTTCCTTCTGATAAAAAATTTTGATTGAATAAATCATAGAGAGAGCCTAAACAAATCGCTTTTAGTTTATGTTCTTTATAAAATTTTAAAGGTAAACTTAATTAGCATAAAGTTTTATACCATAAATAATCTCAAGATCAGTTAATATCAAAGGTCTGCCTGTTTCCACACACATCTTTATCAGAAATATAGTTAGTAAAACACATTATCATATTAGTATGACGAATTTGCAATCATTACCATTATACGATTTAGAATTGCGTATGAATAATCTCCGCCATCTATGTCGTCAGCAAATTGCGATCCAATAATAACTACCGGTTCGTTACCTTTTTGGCGAAGTCGATACATTTGAAGAGTTACTATGGAATTACTATTCCCAATAAGCATAAGGTTTCGGGCATTTTTTTCTTCAAAATTTGCATCAATAAGTTCCTGGACAGGAATTGGAATATATTCGAATCTGTATCTATGAGACTGCTTCAAAACTGGTTTAAAATACGTGTTACATAATTCATCCATGTTATCAGCTCCTCCGAAGTTTCGAGCAAGAGCTAATTGAATATTTGGCTGAAGAATAAAATTAATTTAGTGCCATATAATATAATGTATTTATATACATAATATGAACAGTAGGTTTACCTCCTGCTTGTTCTTCATGCTTCTTATGCTCTTTACTAAAGAATAATAATCCCGAAGACCTAAAAAAAAAAAAAATCATAATAGTGAAGTTAAAGCATTGCGACCCAAAATATCGTATCTTTTATTGTCATTGAATTATTTACCATGAAAATTTGGATATTTTTGATTTTTAATATACTCAAGATATGATTTTGCAAGTTTTCTCAAAAAATCATCAATATGATAAATTCCTTTAATATCATTCCCAAGCAAACGTTTTGCGGTATCAATCAGATCATTTTCTGCAAAAAGAGGACGTTGAACTAATAATGCACGACTGGATTTACTATTGTCCAATCTCCAATTGCTGATTCCAATAAAAGGAACTGCCGGTTCACTACTCTGAGAACCAAGAGGTGGCTCCAATAAGGCGTGGAGTACTTTTAATGGATTATATGGGCTGGTCTCCGCAAGACCAACTATAAAATATGTAATTATAATTTAAATTTTATAACAGATTATCAGATTAACAAATAATGCAGTATTGCCATTTTTACCTTCGTCCAAAAGAACAACAGCTGTAACAGGATTTTCCTTTGAACTCGTTTGTTGGTAATTTTGAGCAGTTTGAAAAACTTTCGAAATCCCTTCAGAAGTTGACGAACTTGAACCTTGATAAGGTATCATATAGACTTGAGGCAAGGTCTGAAAGTAAGAATCATTTGAATCTGTTCCTCGAAGATTCATACTAATAATACGAACTGCTAAAGATTTTGAACTATAAAAATAAACCCAAAATGAATAAATATATATACTCCTTCAAGTTGCATATTTAAGATTTTATATTATTCACCTTCCTGGTGCACCAATTATGAAAACTGGTATTCGTGTTTGTATACAAACAATTATTACAAGAAGATTTTCTAAAAGAGCTTCATTTGCAGCAGTTCCTTCGGGACACCGCATATGTTTAAAATAATTTTCTTGTTCATGTGAAATAATATTTTCAAAAAAATCTCTAGATCGTTGGTTTCTGTATCGAGTTTCATCAATTTTTTCATACTTTTCTATGATACCAATCATTTCTTTTCGGTATTCTTTGCGTTCTGAGTGGTCATGGAGTCTAAAAAGGTAACATAAACCAAGTGCCAATACCAATGAACGAGTTTCAGGAGATATTATTTTGCTATTATTTTGTGCGTAATTAATTTTACTAAAATTCTTCTTAAAGAACTTGAAAAGCTTGATAGCACGTTTCACATCTCTTAAACTAACGCTAAATGGCTCCTCAACTTTACGAATAAATGCTTGTGACGCGCATAATAATTCGGCAAAAAATGGATGGTTTAACTGAGTTTTCACCATAATCTTCACATAATTTCGCTCATCGTCTGCTTTGAGATGACCATAGTCCCAGACGTAGTCTAATATTTGATCAGGCATCGGATGTACTTGGTAAACCAATCTACCTTTTTCTTCGTATAGTTTTGCTGATAAACCTACATTACTTTGTGCCTTAGTTCTTAATCGGTAAGGATTGCAGGCAGCAAATAACCTAATATTAGGATGTATTTTCTTTCCATTAAGAAGTCTGTGTGAAATCAAACTTCCAAGCATTCCAATGTGGTCACAAGTATTTATTTCATCAAAGAAAATCCAAGTTTCACCTTCTAGCGCGAGTGTTGTGGCCTTTTCCATAAAATCTAGAATATCATTCACATGAACTCCCGCATGAAGATTTAATGCTCGAAAATTGACTTCCATGACCATTGACAAGAAACTGATTAAACTAGTCTGGAATTAGATTATGGAGAAATAAGAAGTTAAAATCAATTTCACATATTATAATAACTAATGATTTTATGATAATATATATTTCGAACCTTGCCACAACCAGCTTCCCCAGAACAGACTACCGGAATATTTGCACGTGATCTTAATAAAATCATTGCCATTTTTAAGAGGTTCTCTATTGTTAACGCGTATTCAGGTAAATCTTTTAACTTGTGCATTTTTCTTCTTGCAAGTCGTTCTAGTTGTTCCAACAACATTTCTGGGCTCATTTTATAATAATCCTGCAATTCAGCGTTTTGACTTTTTAATAAATTTTCGACATTACCAGGTACTTTACTTTTTTCTCTATAAAGAGCACATATAGAATCTGGCATTTGTGACAAAAACACAACAACAAGATGATTAGAATCATCCCAATGAATTATATTTCCAAGTCGTGCAGTATCAATATCTTGATTATTTTCTTTTTTAATGTTTTCTTTTTGCATATTCTTGGCTTTAATCGCTCGTGTAGCAAATTCTTTAGAACAAGAAACCAATATATCAAAAAGCGATGAACGAACATTTGTTTCTTGAGTCATTACACGTAATTGTTCAACTTGAAAGAAAGAACTAGCAGATAATCGAATTAATTGATCGGCTAGTACATTAACAAAAATTTCCAGGAATCGATAAGAAAAGACATTGTCTAATTGGTCACTAAAAAAATAATGTTCTAATAATTCACGACAACGTTCAGCCGGCAATGGTTCTTTGACTGCCTCGCTCCCTATAAAACGAAAATTTGTGTCATCAAGAGCGCCACGAGAATGTACATCCATATAATATGAGACAATTTGAATTGGGCTATTTAAATGACGAGGTACTATAAAATTTTCTAAACTCCATTCAATATGTTGTCTACGTATGAATTTAGTTAAAGAAAGCGAGTCAAACAAATATTGCTCAATTGTTGACGCGATTTCAATAAATATTAAAGTTTGAGACAAATAGACTATATCTAATTCATTGGAAACTACGCCGAGTGTTAATAATTCGAACAGAAAGAAATTAATTTCATGAGGATATGTTACCAGAGTAATATCAAGATGTAAACTTTCAAAGGCACTCAATTTACAATTAGCCAATTGCTGAACTAATGTCCCAAAATTTACGTTATCACTGATTAATAAAGTACGTGGAGCTTTTCCGAGTTTAAAGCTCGATTCTTTAATCCATTCTGTTTTGCCTTGCCCAGACATATTCGAAGTCACGCACATAGCATGATCACAAATTACAGAATATAAAATTCCCATAGACTCCGAATCAAGACCATTAGTAGGATGAATATTTTCAGAAAATTGATCTAATATGTGATGATTCATGGCCTTTTCTCGAGTACAAACCAAAGCCAAAAGATAATTTGTTTCTTCTTGTTGAAAAGTGCGGATTGTTTTAACTAGATTATATTGTAATTCGAAATCTAAGAACTCGACATTTGCAATGCAAAATAAGTAGTCTTGATAACCATTTTTCGCAGCAATGAATGAACGTTTTATAAAAAGCGAAATCTCCTCCGCAGTAGTCGTACTTCGACAAATTAGAATTTGCCATGGTTCAGGAAAAGACCGATGATTTGTAAAAAGGGATAAAATGACATTTGGAACCAAAGAGTGAGAGTGGCAATCTGCAACAAAAATTTTTCCTTTAAAAACTGTATCAGCAATAACCGGTTCAACGTCATCGGGAATGGGTCGAATTCGTTGTGGAATATCGGTGAAAATGTCATGAAGTGTAGCACCAATTTTACGAAGAGTCGGTAAAAAATCAGCCTCACTTTGAACATTTGGCCATCTTCCAGTCCAATTGGGTAATTGAGGTAATTCAGCTTTGTCATTAACGAACCGAACAAGATTTTGACAAATTTCTCTATTAGATGCATGGAAATTATCATTTTCATCATTATGTGCATGATCAATACTTTTAAAATAATCATAAAAGGCTAGAATATGACGCGCAGAAAAGAAAGTTAAATAATAATGTTCATTTTGTGCTTGATCAACTATTTTTTCCCATTTTTCCATGTCATTAGTTAATTTATCCAACAATTGTTGCAGGTCGAGGGTTCCATGAGCTTCTTCGTGCACCTTTTGGTAAAGAAAATGGCCATACTGAATCAATCTTGAAGCTACAGTGGCAATTTGCTGTGCTAAATCAACTTGCATAATAAATTGATTCATTAGTACGCTGATATCTTCAGTACCATCATCATCAACTGAATGATTAGTGGAGGCTTTAGATTTTCCAATTAAAAGTGCACGACCACAGAGATCGTGTAATTCCGCTATATTATAAGATGCTGCAACACAAGGTGCATCATTATTTTGATTTTGTGTCGTATCATAATTCAATGTAAGCTCACATGTATTCGATAGTTCGTTATGTTTAAATTTATAAAGACCAATTGTTGCAGCATTTTTAATTCGTTCCTTAGTAACTTCACCTCGTTTCGCTATATTACGATGCATATTCTGTAAAGCCAAATTATGCGATCCGCAAGAACTTATTTTTTCAGAAAGGGATGAACTTTTTTGTGATACTTCAGACAAACATTTTAAAAATGAAGTAGTCGATAATCTTGCGGCATTCTCATTTAACGGATTCAATGCTTTGTTAACTTCGATTAAGGCGGCTACAGTGTTCTCTTGTAATAGCTTTGTGTCCGACTGATCATCGACAGCTGATCAGATTATTATTAATTAGTAAATGGGAAATGTTCTGTTCCTTGTTTCTGACAATTACATAAAGGCCAGAACACGAGATCCTGAAATTATTATCGTTGTCACAATAATACAACTTTTCAAGTTAATCTTAATATAGAGCTTGGATCCATTATCTATTCCGTTTTCATATTAAATTTAACAGATATCTGATGAATTATACTATTAAATTTAGTATCCAACAAATAGCAGATCCAAGCTTTATCTTAATAACATTATATTAATATTAATATTAATGCTAACAAATCAAGAAGATTATCATGATAATTATAATTTTTATGAATTTTGAATTTCAGGATTTCAAATTATAGTTGAATAATATATGATAATAAACAAAATTGAATATTTACCATTGATAAGATTTGTTAAGTCTCTTCCAATTAAATTCTCAAGTAAATACTTAATAAATTCATCGGCAAAATTAAGTTCTTTAATCACAGACCAAGTGCTCTCATTAAGTTCATTAAAATGCCTATTAAGCTTTCGAAAAATATCGGGCAGCATATCTAATTTCATGTTATCATTTTCTAAATCTTTTAATAGTTCAGTTACCCAACCTTTATCAGCATCCCTTACTTTAAATCGGGTAAGAACTTGCTTAAGACAATTAAGGTGCGTGACGTAAGTTGGAATAAGAGCCAAGTATTCTATAGAAACAATCAGATTATCCTGCCCTTGACATCGTTGATACAATGAAGTGTCACCAGTCATTATTTCAAGTTCATGCCTAACTTGTTCTTTAGCAATATCTTTCCAAAAGACCCGTGCTTCAGAACAGTTAATATTCTGCCAATTTTTATAACTATAACAAGTTTTTTGATATTGTTCAATCACAGTTTCCATAAAAGTTTTGGCCACATTCAACACACTTGATTGTAAGTCTTCATCTTTCACGTTATTTTTGACCATATTTGCAAAAGTTTGGGAATCTTTGTATTGATAAATCTTTTGACTAATTTCAATAATCACTTTATGTGGCAACCAATAATCTTGAGAAGCAAATTCATCAAGTGATACATCTTTTAATGACTCCATCTTATCGGTAAGATCGTCCAAGTAATAATGAAAATCATCAGTATTATTGCACCATTTATAGTAGAAAGAAAATAAATGTTTAGCAATCTCTGAATGTTCTTGCGACTTTTCTCGAAGAAAATCTAACATCCCATCAGTAATCTCATCATCAAATCCAACACCTGAATTAAAATAGCTGATCAATTCGTCATTCATCAACTCAGTTAACGATTCAAGTAATCCCATTTTAATTGATTTATTTTTGATTGTTTCAACAAGTTGAATAACCTGAGAACGAGCATGTTTCATTTGTGGATGTTCTTGAAGCTCATTCACTTCACCAGTAGCATTTAATAAAAATGACCAAAATTTAGAAGTTTTGAGCAATGATAATTGCCGTTCATCATTACTAATATCACCAGATGTTATTGCTTTGTTACGAACTACATCCAATATATAACAGATCGTAATTTCACATAACCTACGGAAAATTTTAATTAATATAATGGAATTTATCCATGTACAAGTTTCACCTAAAGTAAGTAAATAAGATCAACTTACCGGTTAGGGACATTCAAGGGTTGGATTGATGAATCGCATATCTGAACGATAGTTTTAATTAGCACATCGTCAGTAGTACTAATATGCGGTTTTAGTTTTTCTTTAATGATTTTGATGAAATCATTAAGAATATATTGCTCAAGGTTGAAGTTGCCAACACTTGATGTTGATTGAAGTAACCATTGTGTTGATATATTGGCGATTCTCGTTTCAATGATCTTTGCTAATTGTTGTTTATAAATATCGGATCGTTTTTTGAAAACAAATGAAATAGCCGAAAGTTGTTGATACATGAAAATTATAATGTTACTTTTTTCCTTTTGGGTGGTGGAGGTTATGGCTGTGTACCATGTTACACAGAGATGTGAAATTTTCTTTGGTAATAATTGTTTATTATCTCCCGAATTTAAACAGAATTTTAACCATTTTGGAAATGCCTGTAACAAATCAATACTTTTCGACTTTGAAACCAATTCTAATATATGCAAAATTTCTGGCTCTGTGGTAAATAATTGGGGAAACAGCCTATATAATGAATCCAGGTATTTGGAATTCCATGTTGATCCATTGTCGCAAATAAGTTTAATAAATTTGTTGCAAAAAGCAGGTGAACATACATCACAAAGTTCTTTGGTAAGGGATTTAAAGTGCTCTTCTAATTCGCATGGATTATCTGAATCAACATTTTTGCTAATATAATCATCACGCAAGAAGTCACTAATCTCAGGATCTACGTTTTTTCCGATAATTTTGTTAATTAGAAAATCACATGAATCCATTCCGAAAAAAGAAATCGTGATAATAGTCTGTAATTAATTTATTACAATAGATTAACGTTAATAAGTAATATCTGATATAGAACGGTATTAAGAATGCATACCTTTATAACCTTTCGGTAATTTAATGGATTATTAATTTTATCAACATATGGTTTTACGTTCCTTTGGAGTAAATTATAAAAATTCTGTATGTCATTTTTATTTTTATATTCATGTTTTTTAATTTGAGATAAAAAAGTATAGTTTGAATCAAGAAGAGGTGCAACAGAAAAGATTTTCATCCAATCAAATGAATCGCGTTTTGATGAATTATGTCGGACTAAAGCTGAAGTTACCAAAGTAAATGTTCTTTTGGCGTTTGAAGGTAGAAAGCTGTCTGTTTGAACTTCTTGTAGCACTTGTAAGAATTTAGCAGAAGGAAAATTTTCTTGCAATTTTATGTGAGCATTGGTCTTTTTTTGAACAGTCTCGATATGATAAGCTAACATGACGCAGGTTAAGATCTTCTGATAATTATTACTTGCGTTTAAAAAATAATTGAGAATTGAATTTATATTAATTGCTCGAACGGTCGGTTCTTTATGAAATTTCAAAAGCGTTTGAAATTCCATAACTTTTTCTTTCAAATTTTCTAAAGTCACAGATTCATATATTACAGTAACAAATCTAAAATCCTCATTAAGTTTTGGACTATAAAGCTTTTCATTATTGTTTGTTTTCCATACATCATATTGGTTTTCACTATATGACAATTCACGGTTGTCTTTTTCTGAATTACCTTCCATTATAATTGTTTGATCACCCAGAACGTAATTTATAGTTCTAGAAAAATAACTTTGATTTTCACTCGGTCGATGAACTGCGTATTTGTACTGTAATTTACCTTCCCTTAAGTAAATTTTGACTGGATCTGAAACCCAATAAGTAGAATTGGCATCAATTTGGCGTAATTTTACGACCGGCTGCCTCCAATTTCCTAACTCTTTAATATTGCCAACCACCAAAGGATGCATAGATTTATCAAGTTTTTCCGGCATATGAACATGGAAGGTAATAAAAACTTCACTGTTGCCAGCTAAATTATTTTCATAAGTGTCATGATCTTCGCTATCACTATTATCATCGCCATTATTATGACTCATGGTATCTTTAGGCTGCTTGTTAATTCAGAAAATAATTATATGTTGCGTTTAGATTTTTCGCTAACAGAAAAGCAAAATCTTTTGCCTTAATATATTTATACTCTGATTAATACTAAATTTGGGTGCTATTCAAGTGATTCGTTAAATATCTTTTCTCTTGATTTTGTAATACATGAACTATGCGAAAATATTAGTAAGGCTATTTGTTTAACTTTAGGGAAGCTCCTTCGGATCAAAATTCTATAAAATTAACCTTAAAATTGATTAAAATACTAATCAATCGAGTCAAATTAATGAATCATATGTTGTCTATTGTGAACATTTTTTGGTTTTATTAATTACCTACTTGGTTCTTTTCAAGTTGATAATCGATTACCCAGATAAAATTGTCTATTTACGGAAATTTGAAGGAATAATTATTATAAAACAAAAATCTATGATATGCTTTATTTAAAGCAACAAACGTCGACGTTACACGACTGATCCTTCGTCCGGTGTGCAACATATTGTGAGCCCGATTTTTTGTAAATCACGGGTGCCCGAATCGAAGCGACGATCCTTACCCGATCCAAGGTCACGCGGAAAGTAACGGAAATGTTACTTCTGTTACTTTTCTTACTTCCGTTACTTCTGTTACTTATGCTATTTCTTTTACTTAT
>CAJVQA010003713.1:0-18880 GCA_910591915.1 Cetraspora pellucida | reverse complement strand
TTTCTTTAATAAAATTTTAAGTATTTTTATTGGCAAAATTATATACAAAGTACTTCGAATAACAAAAACCTTTACACATTAGTCAAGCCAAATAGCATAATATTGAATTTGTATATACTATATTGGGAGGTAAAGACAGTTTTCTCTTTATTATCAGAATGCATCTTAATCTGCCAATAGCTGCTAGCAAGATCAAAAAAGATATACTAAGCAGAATTTAATAGAATATAAAGAAGATTGTTAATATGAGGCAATAGGTAACTGTCCTTTCTAGTTATAGCATTTAATCAATAATAGTTAATATAAAAACAGTTTTGTCATTTTATTTACTATAATGATAGTAGAAGCCTATAGACTGTTGGATGGTTATATCACACCTTTCTTCAGCATATGGTCAATTTTTTCACTTAAAAACTTCTTCTTATTAGAGAAAATACAATAGTGCTTTTGTCTTATGAGAGTGACATCATCAGTATAGATTTTGTAGTTAACTAAGTTGGTGCATCCTAAGTCTTGTAAGGTTTAAGTGAAGATTTTGTCATATGTTAACAGCAATTAGTTTAACTGATCATTATCTCTAGGGTCAAGTTTACCAACATATAGCTCATAGAGAAATTCTTCGATTTTATTAAAATAGAAATTATAATTCTTTTTAGGTGTATTGTTATTGAAGCAATGTTGTCCTTATTAAGGTAGTCATCATTGCTATTTAGGTTACATTAGTTCTTATAGACACCTCACCCTTGGGAACAAATTTTATCATAGTCATCATTTTCTTCATAAAAGGCATAGTAGGTAAGGCCCAAACTATTTTTCTTATCCTTAGAGAAAATGAGACTGGAGTCAATAGAATTAAATAGAAAAAGAAGGTAATAAGATAAGAACTCATCTTCTTCTAAGTAACTAAAAATTTGGTTCTCTAATTCTTTCTTTTTGTAATCACTTTTTTTTTCTTTATTATTAGAATCTGATTCTTCTTTAGGCCTTACAGTTTTGGTATAATGGCCTTCTTGAAGTAGGAGCTATTAGAGCTTATGAAATTCTATAAAAACAAACACTTTTTTATCTTTTTAAATAAAACTCATCTTTGAGTTGGTATAATTAATTTTGGTATTGACTTTAAAAAGCTAATTGTTTCTTATGATGGCTTTATAAGAAGTGATATCAGTAATGACTATGTTGACAGAAAGTTTTATTTCTCCTATCATAAATAGAAAATTGGATATTTATTTAATAGTTTTTTAGCTTTGTTTATATATGTTAATCATGTTAATAATGGATGGTCTCTTGATCTTAATACTGACTTTTTGAAGAAAAGATGTTGAAATAATACTTCTAAAAAACTTACTGTCAATAATTAATAGAATAACTATCCTATCAACTTAAGCATTACAGTAAAGAGCTATAGCTTTAGGAGTTAGTTGGAGGTTTACAAAAGCATAGGTTTTCTTTTTGATAGTTTCTTTTTCTAAAGGCTTTTAGACAGTTCTGTATGCATAGAAGAAACACTCTTTAGTCATTAGCCAATAGTGATGTTAGCTAGCTTGTCTTTAACATTAGTTACAATAAAGTAAGAGGATACAAAAGTGGAAATCTATAGAGTTTTATTTTCAGTTCTTTTCTTACAAATAACTAGAAGCCTGATATCATTCTTCTTATCTTTACAACTGCCACTATTTTAGCTTGTTCTGTGTGAGTTTTGATTATCTCAGATAGCTGTGCCTCTTAAAAAAAATCTTTTTAGATATATTGATGTTTGATTCTTGTGATAGGCTGTTGTGGTTTTTTTTCAGTTTCATATAAGAGAAACATCTTATAGAGATTTAAGAAGTTCTGTTTCTTGTTTTCTTGTAGTATTAGGTTCATTAGATTTAACAAGATCTGCAGAGCTTCTTGGGCCTTAGCATTTTGAGAATCAATATTTGTCTAATTAGGTTGTTGATTATTGGGTTGGTTAGTTTGTTGATTGTTGGTATGGTTAAGAAATTTTGACTATTTCTAAATTAATATCTCTATTGTTGTCTTTTTTGAGAGAATTAGAACAATTTCTAGCAAAATGTCTATTTTGCCTTTAATAGAGACAAGATTTACAAGGTTCATTGTTTCAATTATTCTAATTTCTTCTAGAAGGATCCTTTAACTGACATAGCATATTATTGACAGCCTTTGTCAATTTAACTATCACTTTTTCAGTTGGGTTTGGTTGTTGTAGCAGTATCTAAGGAGATATATATTAAGAGGAGAAAAAAAAAGTGGCAAAATAGGCATTATAGTTAGCAATATTTTGTTTAAAGGCATTTTTAAACACCTTTGCTCTTTCATTAGCAGCAGCTAGAGTTTTAGACAAAAAGAGAGTGACTGAAGTAGCCAAGTTAGGCCTTAGGCCACTAATGAAAATTTGAGCTTTTGCAGTATTAGAATAGTAATGTTTCTTAGCTTTTATGTAATATAGAAGTTCTTTAATAGCAATATAATAAGCATCCACATCTTCAGTAGGAAGCTGTTTCTTTTGTGTTAATTAAGTAAACTATTTGCTTTCTAAAGCAGAGGTTCTGAAATAGGTGTAAATATAGATCTGAAACTTAGACTTAGATTCTAAGTATTGTTCTATTATTGACAAGCTAGACTAGTTTCTGATACTAATCTATTATATAGCAGCAGCACTTTTAAGCTTGGAAATAACAACTGAAACTTGCAATTATCTTGGACCTAGTTGGCTTTAAAGGCTTTTTTTACATCTTCTAACCAGTTAATAGAGTCTTATTCTCCTTCTTATAACTCAGAGTAAGAAGCTCTCAGTTTTGAGTAGGAATTTTGATTTAAGAAATATTGATTTGTAAAAGGATGACATTAATTTAAGACATAGAAACTTGTTGCATCTGAGTTATTAAAGTCCTAATTTGTTATGCAAGATTATTCATAGAGTTTGATGAGTTGTTGGGAGCATTGTTGTTATTTTTCTGATTATGTTATCAAAAATTTCATTAATATAATTAGCATTGTTCTTAGAAGTTTTATTAAAATTATAGATATCTTTGAATAGGACTTTTAAAAATCTATTAGTTTCTTAATATTGGGTCAAGAACTAGTTTATAAAGTTGAATAATCATCTGGCTATTTATAATATTGAAAGCTAAAGAGAAATCTTCTTAATAAAGCTTTAGAGAAGCCTTCAATAGAAAATTTGTGAAAAATGTCAAAACAGATCAAGAAGATCTGAGTATATAAAAAGGTTGGTTGGGCTAAACTAAACTATTTTCAAAAATTGATGAACTGGAACAATAGGTCTTCTTATGAGGTAAAGCAAATATAGTAAAAAGTCATCAGCATAATGCTCTATAGGGTATTGGGTTACTTGAAAATTCTTTCCAAATATGTAATATTGCTAATCATGTTTAGTATTATTCCTAAGATGCTATTCAAAATTGTTCATATAGTAGATCTAAAGTATGTTATCTGAATTTCACACAACTGGCACCACTTGTTATTATTTGTTTTAGAAAGACAATAATAGTTATTATGCAGATTTAATTCAGGATAGTAATATAAAAAGGAGTATCAATTAATTAAGTATAGTGTTATTGAGAGTATTTCATATTAATGAAATATAAAAAAATTAAAAATAAGTTGTTGTTAGCAATAGATATAAATAAATGTGAGTTAATTATTTGGATATTGTAGAATAAGGGATTACACAATATATTAATAGATTAATTAAAAGTAATATTAATAAGGCAGTTATAAAGTTAAAGAGTTTGATTTATTAATGTTATCAATCTGTAATATAAGTTTTAAAAATTGATCAATTGATTAAAGTAACAGCAAAAGCATTCAGAGTTGTAATTCACAATAAGACTTTTAATAAAATTCTAAAATTTACATGAGTCACAACAGTATAAATTACCTTCAGCTTTAAATTGCCTACTAATTTATATAATTTATGTTTTTAATAAGATTGTAAAATCTAAAGAATTATTGAAGATCAAACAAAAAGAGTTTTTATATTCCTTCAAGATATACACAAGAATTTTGAATTTGACACAGATAATAATAAGTAAATGCTTTTTGTTCACCCTTGTAGAATACATGCTTAAAAATAATTAATTAAATTTTTTTATCTTGTATTACAAATGTTCCATCCATCAAATATCATTAATAACTATACTTTTTCAATGATATCTTTAACAATCAATTACATAATTATTCTTTATACACATCTTATAATGGAGTTACATAATGATTTTTTCTTTATCTAATCTAAAGAAACAATTTTTGTATAACCAATAATATAATTATTGATGATTTTAGAAATTAATAAATATGTAGAATAATAACTATATATAGAAATGAAGTATAATCATTTTAACTAATAAGAATAACTAATAGAGATAATAATTATGGAAATTGATAAATGAATACTAAAATAGATAGTTTTTATAAATAAAGAATAGCCAAATTAGTAAAGAGAAAATAATTTATTGGGCAACTAATATAAGTAGTTGATTCAGTAGCAGATATAACAAAATAAAAAAATTTTTGGTACTACTATTTATTCATTACTGCACTACACTAATCACCTGCTTTAATAAGCTTTTGGCACTACTACTCTACAGTAGAATGTATTTATTAGAGTACCAAAAATCAATTTTTACTTAATGTTTATTTTAAATTTTACTTTAATGTAAATTTAAGAAACAAAAAAGACTAGTTATATCTAAATATTATAAGCCCCAAAATTAGTTCTAATATTAGCACAGTTAGCATATAATTGAAGTCAAATTAAGGTCCTATTTACTACCCAAGTAAGTAGTTACATTAAAAGTAAAGTCTATTACTTTTATTACTTAAAAAGCATAGATAACTGAATAAATGCTGGCTTGCCAAAAGTGCCAGAAATAAATTCAATTAAAGAATCTAAAGTTCATAAAATACATTGTAAGTAATTTTAGCTAAGTAATTCAAACTAAAACAATAATATGTTCCCAAAAAATTAGCAAGTGAGATTGTGCCAAGCATCATTATAATAGTAGAATAAGCAAAAAGCAACATCAGCTAATAGTTTCTTGCTTGTAGCAGGCTAGTTGTTAAATAGAAAAATGTCAGAATCAGAAGACTATTTTAATATTTTATTTCTAGATTCTGGCATTGTTTTTAGTTGTTATTATTGTTTCTATTAACATAGTTGAAGTAGGTGCTAATTGGTCTGTTGCTAGTTTTCTGAAATTGCCTTATTTGAATATGTGTTTTGTGAAATTTGAAGCTAACAATACTAAAAAATTAAAAATATTGTATTTGGCGACTGGCTGTTAGATGGTAACATGCTATTACATGATTTTTTTATAATCATATGACTGTTACTTTATTTGATTATTGCTTGTTGTATTGTTAAGAGTTTTTTTTTTTTATATATATTTTATTATTATTATTACTAGCATGACAGATGGTACTTATATGCCACCTATCTTATTTAAGCAAGTTAGTAGAAAATGTAGTTGGTGATAGAATTACAGCATTATAGAATTCTATCACAAGATAAAATTAATTTTACTAATTGCTATAAATATTACTTAGCATAATGCTATAATTGTAATGCTGTACTCATAATACTGTTACTGTAAAACAATACTATACCTAGAGATAAGACACATTGCAGGCATTTTTTGAGGCTGCACAGTTTAATTTTTATAATTTTAGTTAGCTGGCATAATTCTGACTAGCTTTATAATTCAGAATTAAATTACCAATTGGAAATTGGTTTAGTTTAATCTAAAAAAAAACAAATCTGTATTACCTAATTAATAAAATCCAACTGGCCAAATGATCTGCAAATTTGACCATCACCAATATGCAGAAAAAAAGTAAAAAAAAACACAAAACAACTAAAACTAATGTTTAAACTAATCTTGGAACACTAATTAAAAATAACAAGAGCCTAACTTTATATATATGAAGTAGTGTATTATATATATAAATGCAAAACCTAATAGTAGAAGTCTTTAGAGACTAAGGCTATGCAGACTGTATAGTAGATTCAAAAAAACACATCTTTAACTATATTTTACCAAAAGACCTAACTACTACACCTAGAGTTGTATTACATAAATTACTTTGTTACACATTATTGCATAATAATTTTACTAATATTAGAACAACTAGTCAGCACTAATAGATATTCATTATTATGTTTAGAATTATAGCTTTTATTTATTTCTGTTATCGATCTTGATACCTTGCAGTGCTCTATGGGCATAGGTTGGGTTTAAGTTAATAATTCTACAACAATTAACTCATTTTAGATACAAGTTAAACTGTGGCCATGTTTCTTCAAAGCTAAAATTCTTACTATTCTCTTAGCAATTATTACTGCTTCTAGACATTGCTTTGTTTACATATATACTGCTTACAATTAGTAATCTCCAAATATTATAACATTGCCAATCAGCATCTACTCTTTCTCATATTCATATTTTATATTTCTTTATCTGGCAAATACTTATTAACTTTATTAAGTCTTATGAAATTTAACTTATTTTTCACAAAGTTACTGCATAACAAGATATTTGTTTAATAATTTTGCTGATCAACTTGCTTGTAATTACTAAATATTATCTTACCTAATATTTTTAACTAATAATCTTTACAACCTTAACTATACTTCTTTTATTAATAAATTTTCTATTAAAATTACTATCTGACATTCTATTCAAACTATATGTAAACTTATATTATAACACTTTAGACATTTTAACATTGTTTTCAACAATAGTCTATTATTGCATCTGACATTAACTAAAAAGTTATATGACTTCATATTAACAACAATTAAAAAATTTTTAATTTTGTTTACAACTTTTACTTATTTACTCTGAAAACTTTTTGAGTTAAAATTCTTACAGATAAACTTTCTATTTCTCATACTTTTTATAAATATAACTCTTCATTTCCTTTCTTTTGTCATCAATGCAACCAAATCAGCTCTTTACTCTATTGGGTTTGGGTACGGGATGGGACGGGTCAGGTTGGGTTCATTTAAACCTGACTCAGATCTATTAAAAACCTGACCTGGGCCCGACCTGGCATAAAAATTTTTTATCGAGTTTGGGTCATTTAAGTCGGGTCTATTTCAAAACCTGACCCGACCCAATTCAACCTGATAATTTTTATATATAGTGTAACATCATGTTATTTTAGAGTTACAGTATACTAAATCAGAATGGATGCTCATATAAATTTGATCAGTATAAAATTATTTTCCGATACTTTATTTTATCTGATCAAAATCTCAGGACTAATTTCAAGAAATTTATTGTTGTATTATTAACTTATAAATAATAGATCAAATATTATAAATTTTAGATTATTGATTAAAAAGCATTATATATGATAGTATGTTCATGCATGTATATATGAATACTTTTTATTCTTGCCTTTTTTATACTAATTTTCTTATTATTTACTAATTTCATTATCTTTTCTAGTTTCACCACCTTTTAGCAGCTTTGCTATTTCAGCATTTTAATTATTTTTTTGCAAAAGTTGAAACTAATTTTGACTTTAGCCTGTGGTGAAACCTTTAGGTTTCATCTAACAACACAAATCACACCTATACTGTACAGATCTAGTTATACTATTCTGCATAATTTAGGAATGTTTTTGCAGATATAATAATTATACTGACAAATGTGAATAAGAAGCTGAATGAGAAATGAACAGCTCATATGAGTAATAAAAAGAGAAAATCTGTAAATCATTTCACTCAATAAGTGCAGGTTTTCTTTTTTTATTACTTATATTAAATACTTATACTAATAAATAATTATTAAACTTAGAGTTACTAAAATCAAGCATAAGTATTATGATTACTTGAAACATTCCTTTTGTAATTTTGCTATTGCTAAATGCATACAATAAATTTTATCCAACCAGTACAAGTCTATAGCAAAAAAGGTGGGTTCAAACTTTTTTTCATTGCAATAATGAACCTACTTACCAGTTAAACTACTTTTTACTAATTAAAAATCGAGAAATTAAATAATACTGTAATATATTAATTGATAGCATTCAATTGATTAAATAAGAAAGTTCTAAAATATACTTAATTGAATATTATGTAAAAACTTGACATTATATGACAAAGAGTTTTGTAGACCAATTTCAGCCTATTAAAGATTTTTAGAGCTGTTAATGCTTGTATAGCTTCTTTAAATACTATATTGCTTTAAAATTATTATCACTATAGCTAAGTAATAATATTTAATGCAATGCTACTGTAGCACTGTATCAGTATTATCTATTATAGCTTGAGCTAGTGATGCCTGATGAAATGATGAAACCATAAGTTTCGTCAATGACAATACTTGATGAAACTTATAGTTTCATCAAGTTTTGTCATTTCATCAGGCATCACTACCTTGAGCCATAGTTCAAGTTATGCTCTAGCCAAAGAACAAGTTGTGGCTTCAATAACTATGGTTTAATAACTATAACTTTATAAAACTGATTCAGTTGCAGCTGATACTGAGCCATAGTTAAAGCTATAACTTCAAGTTATAGCTTAAGTTACAACCCATCAGTTTTGGTTGACTTGGCTTTATTATAAATTAAAGCTGGCTTGAAATAAAAACCTGTTAAGACAATTAAAAATATATATTAAGTGTTTATTATGATTAAACAAATCCTATACTCTAAATAAATATAGTGCTATATGATACAAATTATGAAATTTAAGTGCAGAATTTCATGTTTCATTGCAGTTAATGCTTTGTCCAATCAATTATAATATTTTGTGAACATACATCACTAAAATAGCTATAAACTATACACTTCATGTTATACACTTCATGATATTATACATTACTCTATTCCTAATAAATGAGAAGTTAATTACTTGAATATTTCAGTCGACAAATAATCAATATATCCTCAAATTATAACAGTGTAAACAAAAAGCAAATGGCTTAAATATTTTGAGCAATAAATAATCACATTCACATATATCTAATAAATCATAAATTTCACTGCTATGTTCTTTTATTGATCAATATGATAAGTAAATAAGAAAAAAGAGCCTATTTTTTATAATTATGTTATAAATAAAGAAAAGTATATATGTATAAGATTCATATTGTTCAATTTGGTTAATGCTTCCAAAAACTGAATAGATCACACTAATTACATGAAATAGTCTTGTTCTGGCAGAGCTGTTTGTTACCTAGTAGAACTCGAACTCATGACCTTTCGATTATGATCCAGAAAGCTAGCCACTGCACTATCGACCTATGGATTATTATTAAGACTTCTATCGTAAATTATTGTAAAAAATTTTTTACAAACTTTGTTCACTATTCCAATAACCACAATATTTTGAGTTAGTTTGCATTAGAGTTAAAAAATTACTGTACTTTTACATAAGTTTGTGCAAGTTTCTGAAATCAAAATTACTTGTAATTTGTAAGAAACGTGATTATACCAGTATGATCATATAAAATATGGAGGGATGGTTCCATTCAACTTTTTGGTACACTATATTTTTTCCTATTTTAGAAAGTGTTATAGTTATCATGTTTTGCTTATTTAAGTATTATTATGATAATCATATAAGATAATGGTCATTTAAGGTAAGCATCGAGGTCATAATGATATAATTTGATTATCATAATTAATGTCATCATCATTTGTAATCTATGCAGTTCTTCAATATGTGTGCCAGGTTTGTGGTACCAATTTCCTGAGCTACGAATTAGATTGCATTACTTGAATGTGTGCCAGGTTTGTAGCACAGTCAAAATTCGTTCATTTTAGTGTTAGGTCTTAATTAGAGAGGTCATAGTAAAATTGCTCAAAGAAAATTTTTATTAGTAGTAGTTATATATGCAATTCTTTGAGAAAAAAGTAAATTTTGATGAAACATGCGTTCATTTTGAATTTTTCTGTTACAACTGATTTTGAACCTCTTGAATACAAAAAAATTCAAAACAATATTTGTTTTGCTTACTTTTCGTAATTCTATATAAGAAATCACTTTTGTGCTCTAACAAAAAGGTTTTCATTAGGCAATTTTACTATACAAATTCTCTTCTCTAGCTTATAATGCTAACCTAATTCTAAAGTGAATAAACTTTAAAGAATTTGTGCTGTACTATTATCTAAAAGATAATATTCAGGCATATAGCATTTACCATAATTACATTATATTTCTAAGTTTTGTTTGTTTAATAAGTAATAAAATCCTTTATTAATAACTTTTGAATAGTCTGAATTTACATATTATACATGATTGTACTGGTCCTGCGTAGCATTACACATTATGCAGCTACCCTAATTCTATAATATGATTCAATGTGATTGGTTGGATCATGTGTGCATCAATTTGATCTGTAAACTTTATTGAAGTTCAATAATGCTAAATTTTTTATAATGCTGTAGTACTGATACTATAAATCACATGTGAAATTTACATGAAATTCATGTTACTGAAACTTATATGATATTATATGCATTGTAAGTTTTTAAATATAATTTTCAACCCTAGTTTGCATCAGTATTGTTATTATTTCTATCATAAGGTACTGTAAAAATTCTGGTACAAACTTACTATTTTGGTAATACACAATATAATTCACTATTACTAATATTATTATATCCAAGTTAATCTAATATCATATATTGATAATTCATAGACCAATTATGGCATTTATCATACAAATGATCAAAATATTGCAAAATTGATTTTTAAGTTCATTAAATATATCACTTATCATTTTATTGAATAATTTATTTTAATTACCTTTGTTCTAAAAAGATCGTACCAACTAAGAGAGCACACTTTTTTATAGCCCAAATTGTCAGATAGGTTATCAAAATTTAATTGTTCGATTTCCAATACATTGTTTAAAAAAAAGAAAAACTGACATCATAAAAATAAAAGAAAAATCATAAAAAAAGAAAAAAATATAAAAAAAAAATCATAAAAAAGAAAAAAAAAACTGCCAGGATTCTAAATCCTAGTCTGCTGTATTTTTTATTCAATTCTGATCATGTATTAACATTTCTATTGTCTCTGGACTCAGATTTGATTGATAGTCATTAACAACTCTTTCAGCAGTACTAAATGCCTATATATAAAATGAGTTAGCTTATATTTTAAAAATAATAACTAAAAAATATAAATGTCTATTAACTGCTTCAGATGCTACTGAAGTTATTGAAATGTCAAGAATATCTCTTGCCATTAACAATGCAGATAAATATCTTCATGCATTTATATTCCACCAGGCCAAAATATTGAATGTCTCTGTGCAAGAATGAGAAAAAAGTAGATCAGCAAGATATTGCTTAAAATCATTTAATTTATTTTCAGCATCAGTTTTTTCAACATCAAGAAGGGCATCAAAGTTTTGCATTTCTTTATCCTAGAAAATATCTGAAAAATTCTCTAATACAGCATTATTAGAAAAAACTACATGTTGCTTATATATTAAATTATAGATCATTGTTAATCTAATATAACATATAGATAAAAATAATCAATATACAATGGTGCCACTGGCAAATAACTTGATAAAACCAAAATTCATGATAATAGTGCACTGACTAAATACTCAACTTTGCCATAATTGATATTTTCTTAATAATAGAAACTGTTAATATTACACGACTGATCTTTTACCTAGTGTGCTATATATAAAAAATTATTTTACAATACCAGATAATTCAACTAGTACATGATATGATTATAATCTCACTATTTTTATTATAATAAAATGGTGTGGAACTATAATCATAACATATACTAGCAGAATGATCTAGTATTGTAAAATAATTTTTTTATATATTGCACACTAGATAAAGGATCAGTCATGTAATATTGACATTTCCTCCTGCTTATTCTCTTACAAAATATTTGAATGTGAAATAGATTCTTTAATACCAGGTGACTTTTTTTAGACTGCCTATTATAAGTGCTCATCTTTCCTTATGACAGACCAATATACCTAAGTAATTATGCACTGTAAGTATTATTTATTTCCAATGGCATACATGTGCTGCTGGGAGATAATTCAATTATTTCCCAACATGGTGCAATAAATGTTTTACCATTTATATGATAATATGACAGGGACTTGTGTTACTAAAAATTTTATTTGCATCCTTGTAGTGTCAAGAAATAACAAGTAAAAGCTCAGGAGAATAACTAATAAGTCTGGGAAACAATTATAAAAAAAAAAATAGTTCTATAATAAAAATTATGATTAAAAACACATAAATCCTCATTATACGATTATAATGAGACAGTGAATAATTTACACTAGATTCAGGTTTTTTAATCACTGCAATATGATAAATTCTGAAGCATTACTTAAATTATCCTTTAACTCATTCACATATAATGAAAGTTTATCTTATATAGACAGCAGGGAGATAAATTAGTCTTATTCTAGGTAATTGGTATTAAACAACAGGGGGAACCATCAATGTTACACAACTGATCCTTCATCCGGTATGCAACATATAAAAAAATTATCAGATCATTTCGCTAATACATGTTATAATTATAATTACACACTATTTTTATTATAATTAAATGGTGTGGCATTATAATCATAATATGTACTAGCAGAATGATCTGATATATGTTGCACACCAGGTGAAAGATCAGTTGTATAATATAAACAGTTCCTCTTGTTGGTATAAGCAAAAATTTTGGATATAGTTATTACATCTTACCTTAATTTAATCGAAGCTAATTTATTCTCAGCTTCAGTACATGACAATTTCATGTTTTCTTTGTATATTTGGATCAATAATATCATCTTATAATGAGAATTCAAGATTGACGCAATGCAATGCAAATCTCCCATGTTCGCCCAGTATTTATCGAATTTTGATTGCATTGGCTTTACCATTTGACTAAGAAAAGGACCTGAGCTAGTATTATTTTGTTCAAGATGTCTTCTAATTTTTAACAAGTATGGAAGAAAGATATTTGCTGTAGAGTAGGTGGTTCCTGAGATAGTATTGGTAACTATATTAAAAGTGTAGACTAGTTAGTATCGATTTGAATGAAATAATGCCCATGGTCATTATTTTATGCAAATATAGTATATGCTTATAGTGAAGCATATAAATAGAAGTTAATATTTGGTATTACTTTCATAAAATGGTTTTAAAAACTACAGAGACAATCTGCTATTTTCTAATCTTCATTCAGAGATGCAACTAGCTTAAAATTAGTATCATGAATTGCAAGATGATCAAATACACTGTTGTATAGGATGGTTAACTCCAATATCAAATATGTCAAATTCCAGCAGGTGGCTATGTCAAGTTCTGGCTGCTGGCTTGAAACTAAATTATCACAACACCTAACAATAGAATTCTCAAAGTTTTGTTGTTGACATTGTTAACTATGAATCCATTTCACACAATTTCAGATCTATAACATCAACTACATAAGTATAGTTAATTTTTTTAAACTGAACCTAAACATGACATGATGATTATTATATTTAGTTGTCGAAGATCATATGAGATTTTGTTATTAAAAAAAATACCTCATATTATCTGCTAAAATTATTTTCTTATATGTAATTATAAAAGTTTCTTTAATCAGTACATGTGCGATTACTAGTTCAGTTTAGATTCGAGAGTTTCAAAATTAACAAATGAGTAGGGATGCTAAGTAGTCTAATCAGTAATTAGAATTTATATTAAACCATGGTTTTTAATATACTGACTAGCTAGTTAAACTAGCTAGTTCTATTGAATATATCATGTTTTTAACCAGGTGGTTAAACTACTTATAAATAAGTGACATATTTTGAAACAAGTAGGATTTTTTTTAATAGTATTTTTACTATGCTGAATTATAAACTAGAAAATAAATTAATATTCTCTGATTTTAATTTTGAAACCCCTATTTATGATAAAATTCTATTATTAAAATATAGTCAAATCTTCTAAATACAACTTTTTTAAATGCAAGAGTATTATAAATGTAATCATAAATTCTGTCCCAAATATATTTTTGTTTCTCATAAATGCAATTTTTCTTATTACTTTATAAATACTCATTATTAAAATTTTAGTTTTTGTGGAGTTGTATCTAGAATATTCTGACTAGAGATATACCATGTACAGTACTATATATATATACTGTATGTAACAATTTTGCTGATTTTTTCTAAAAAAAATTCAGGTATCATATAATGATAAATAGCAATTCTGACCATATTAAACATTTATTTTACTTACTGCATCCACAGTATTCTTAACTACTTTGAGTTCATCATTAACTATAATATTTAATATATGTGCATAACAGCATTGATGCAACAAACTTCTATTCACAATAAGCATGCTTCGTTCACTTAGCTTGTGCTTTATATTAGTCATTGCTGCATTATTATTCATTGCGTTGTCGATTGTAATTGCCAGAACCTATGAAGTAATAAATGGTTAACATACAAATTATTAAAAATCAAGTTTCTAAACTGTTTGCTATAGGTGCAAAGCATGTATAGTAAAACTTCTCTAAGTACGCATTCAGGACTAGACTTTAACAATGTTTCACTTAGGAAAAGTGCATTTATAGAAGGCATGTATATATTTAAGCCAAAATTTGAGTGCATGTCTTGCACTTAGAGAGGTTTTACCCATCATTAAAAATTATGTTTAGAACATAAATTTTTTAAAAAATTAAAATCTTTTATTTTATGTTCACGTAAACATAAATAACTTTATTTTATTATTGTGTTTTTTAAATTACTGTGCCACTAATTTTCATACATCACACTGGGAATCAGAAATCTAAAAAAAATACCAATACATAATTGGCTAAAAATTATTTTTAACCAATCATAAATTTGCATTTATTCTAGATTTCTAATTTCAGGTGTGATGCATGAAAATCAGTGAATATAATAATTTGAAAAGCATGATAATAAAATTTTATTTGTGATCATTTTTTTTTAATGCGAATAAAAAAAAATTATATTCACAAAAATTGTTATACTGTCTTTTGAATTTTCAACACTGGTTTCATCATAAATATTTGAAAATTTTTTTTCTACATTGCAGACCTATTATTACACAATATACCAAGCCTTTTATAAGTTTTTACAAGATACTGTAATTAGCATTAGACCTGAGGTTCTTGGTTAGCACACCTATGATACCTATTCTAGAAATAATATTCCAATCATCAAGACATTTAAGAAACATATTACTGATATTAATTTTAGTGTGTGGCATGGAAACCAATTTAAATGACAAGATTAATTTTTAGATGTTCCAATTCTTATTAATAAAATGACCTAATAGAGATAAGTGTTAATTTTCAATTAAAATTTGCTGTGCGAATGCCAGACAATTTATAACCTTTTTCTGTATAGCAAATAAAAAAAAACAATGAAACTATTTGCAACTATTTGTACTGCTTACAAAATATCAATTGTTTTTGTATGGCATCCGCAACAAGAGGAACTGTCGATTTTACAAGACTGATTCTTCACCTAGTGTGCAACATATAAAAAAATTATTTTACAATACCAGATCATTTCACTAGTACATGTTATGATTATAATTCAACACCATTTTTATTATAATAAAATGATGTAGGATTATAATGCTAGCAGAATGATCTGGTATTGTAAAATAAGTATGTGCGAAATATACTGTACATGTAATGGCTATATATCCAAGATTTTGGTTTGATGTCCAGAGATCCATTGTAAAACTCAGATTTTTAGGTGCTTTTTGTACCATTATATGTATCAATACTTCAAGATTTGCAACATGCTTTTTACAATCTTTATGTATTGTCCTTTCGCTCATTACTCTAAACTGTGGCTGTAAATTATTAACAAATTTCAAGAATCCTTCATGTCAACCATTTGAAACAGATATTCATGCATGATAATCATTTTGGCTAAATCTTGGTGGCTTCTCTTTTTAACAACAACACCAGATGCAAAGCGAGAAAATTGCAATTTTTGCTGCAATTGAGTGTTAAGATATTTACTGCATTTTGTATTTTTTAAATAACAAATCAAGTTGCTAGTTTTTGTTTTACCACCATCATATTTAAAGAAAGTTTTACAATATGCACATTTAATGTGATCCTTTAGTAGTTTAATTTTGTTAAAAAAAAAAACTAATTATTTGTATTTTTACTTTTTTTGTCATCCCTTACAAAATGGTTATTTTCGAAAACTATGATGGAGGTTTACCACCTTTATGTTTATTTGTATTAGAGGCTACTTCTGTAGAAGTTACTTCAGTTACTTTTGTAGAGGTTACTTCAGCTATTTCAGTAAAGGTTGCTTCAGTTACTTCAGTAGAGATTACTTCAGTTACTTCTAGATTTTCATCTTCACTACTAATTGGATTCATATTTGTTTCATTACTTAAATTCATACTTGTATCTTCGATTAAATCCATATTTTTTTATTGTAGTTAAATAAAATAGTTCAATAATTATATCACAAAGCACTAATCCTTTTATGTATCAGTTACAAATATATCATGAACAACTACATAGCTTATTATTATTATTATTATTTTGAAAAAAAAACTTATTAGAACTGGTCTCCTTTTATATGAATTTTATATTTATTATACAATATTTAAATGAAAATGATTATAGCCAGCATTTCATTTATTCTTTTATCTAATAATCGATATATAGATATCTTATAATCGCATAGTATTTTGTGATACAGTAATTCTGTGGTCACATTTTTTCAGCTATCAATAGACTTGGGTCCTTATATGCAATATTTTTTAAAAATTAGGTCCTTATACATAAGTATTTTTAATTCGGATCAGTATTTGTAATTATTTTCACTTTTCAGGTCTTATTAATAAATTCCCTCTAAATTAATCATTTGATATATAAATTGCTTGAAAAAATAGTTGATACATGAGATAAAGCAATTTTTTGAATGCTAGTCTTTGCTATATAGTAAATATAATGATTTTGTTAATCTATGTATAAGATATGCATACTAGTTTTTATTACAATATCTTACATAAATTTGATTAATTAGTATATTGTAAACCCCAACGGTACATGCAAGAGAATTGGTTTATTAAAGGTGAGAAAATTCAAACAATTGATAAGCATGTACAGCACATGCAAGAAAAAACTATTTTATTGAATATGTAAAAATCCAGATGATTGATGAGTACATATATATATACATGCACACTATTATATTGTCACAAAATAATGCCTACTTACGTGTTATTTAGACCTATGGAGTTATTTTGAAAAAAGATAAAATTTCTCTTATTATGCCTGTTATATCTAATTACTTGTTGAAACCTATTTTTAGAGGACACAATTGTCTAAATAACATTTATGCCTGTTATTTCACAATATGGTACATGCAAGAGAATTATTTTATTGAAGGTGTGAAAATCCAGATGATTGATGAGCATGTATAATACATACAAAAAAGAGTTATATCATTGAGGGTAAGAAAATCCAGATGGTTAATATAATTACTGTTTTCAATCTTGCAAATTACCAGTGTTTTCACATGGTAATATGTAAAATTCATAGATTTCAATTGTCATACTAATTTGGCAATTAAAAAAGTTACCATTACATCTATTTCTATACAGAGTATATGTAATGATAAGTTGAACATTAGATTTACCCCTCCTGAAAATAATATGCAATCGGTGTGGTATAAACATAAATTTTTCTAATTTTGTAAATTTTATAAATCAGGTAAATCAGATAGTTGATTGGATTAACAAAATTGAAGTAAAGAGTAAAATAACAGAGAAAATGTAAATAGGAGTGATTAGTAAAATTAGTTAAATTTTATAAATTTATTTCATATATATTGAAAAGTATATAAGTGATTCAAATTTACCTTCATTAAATTTAAATTAGTTGAGTTTCAAAACTTGAAAGTATCCAAGTATATATAATATTTGTTTGTATTCTATTGTTAACCTTGTCTTGTAATTTTTTACTAAAATTTTTCTGTCTGATTTTTAAAGAAAAAAAGTAAAAAAGTTAGTAATTACTGTAAAATCTATATTTATATAAAATCTATAAATTTCTTAAATCTATAGTTTATGTTATCTTATTTGAAAGTATATCAAATTGTACGTACTTGAATCATGAACTGAAATTTATGATTGGCATACTAACTTCCAATACTACCATGCCAAAAGAATAGAACAGTACTATTAGTAAACTATCTAAAAGAGAAATAAAAAATTAGGTAGTATTATATAAAAAACTTATCTGAAATCCCAACTATGTATTTCATGATCTTTGCAGCATCAAGAAAGTCCCAATACTTGACTAATTTGTAGTTTATAGTTCTAGTATTAGCTTATAGTATTTTATTGTATATACTTTATTTTAGTCATTCTCCCTATTTGTTTTTACTTATACAATGTATATACAAAAGTCCCAGCATAACCTCATAGGCAAAAGATCATCTGATTGGCTAATAAATTCAATTAATTTTATATTATTTATTCAATTTAAAATACTTTTTTTTAAAAAAACATAATCAACCATAATAAAGTAAAAAAAAAAAACTATATAAAAGGTTTTATTAGATCTGTAGGACTCCATAATTGAAAATAAGATCTAATTCTCATTCATTAAAAAAATTAGCTTAGTAATAAGTTGATTTTATTGGGTTTTGAGAAGTTATTACTATACTAATTTTTTTTAAACAGATGAGAATTAGATCTTATTATTGACTATGAAGTTCTACAGTTCTAATGAAACCTTCTATACAGCTTTATTTATTTCATTATGATTAGTTTTCATTTTTTTAAAAAGTGCTCTAAACTGTATAAATAATGTAAAATTCAATTGAATTTATTAGCTAATCAGACAAACTTC
>CAJVQA010003712.1:0-18880 GCA_910591915.1 Cetraspora pellucida | reverse complement strand
TTACAATTAGACATGTTCTGATTTTTTATCATTTTGTGTAACATATTAATAATCTCACTATGGGACGTTTTGACTGATGGCGCCCCATTTTGTCTATATTTAGTAGTACAGAATTATCCCGATACTGTATAACCTTTACTATGCTGCTTTTTAGAGACACGTTATTAAAGCTTCTCGTTAAGAATCTCGTCGCTTTTGGAGCTAAAACTATATATAACGGCTCTCTCACTTAATAGTAACGATACCCAGGTGCAAATATGTCAACAAATCTGCAATCCAAATTGGTCCCATCTCCACAGAATATTTGGTCACCGCCATCAAATTTATTACCAAATCAAAAAATTTTAATTTCTCTCACCGGTCCTCACGGTACTGACATTATTGGATGTGTATTAGATTGTATGGCAAAAAATGATTGTGAAATTGAAGACTTCATGTTATCTCGACTTTATCATAATGTTACTTTTGGGGTTTTGATTACCTTAAAATCCGATAATTCTGATTTGTTTCGTGATCTTGCTGAAGCTGCTCAAAAATGGGATGGGAGTTTAGCTTTTAATATTCACGAGCAGCAAGATATTTTACCAAAATCCCTCGAAGATGCTCCATATAAAAATCGCATTAAATATACTGCCACTGTATTAAACCAGAATGGTCTTACCCCACAATTTTTGGATGAGTGGACAAAATTATTACTTCGGGAAAAAATTTCTGTAGAAAAGATGCAAAGATTAAATGAAGGGAAATTATCATGTGCTGATTATAAACTTTCAGTACCGTCAGAAACGGATTTTGAACAATTGAGACAAGAATTATTTCAGTTGAGCATAAATCATGGAACTGATGTTGCTCTTCAACCGTTTAACGTGTTTCGAAGGCATAAAAGATTAGTAGTTTTTGATATGGATTCTACGTTAATACAACAAGAAGTAATTGACGAAATCGCTAAAATGGCTGGTGTTGTCGATAAAGTTGCCGTATGTAGACGCGTATTTTACGAGTTTTTTTTAAAATATTGAGTTTCTAAATTTTGATATCGTCGTTTATAAGGTGATCACAGAAGCAGCGATGAATGGAGAAATTGATTTCAAGGAGTCTTTACGACGTCGTGTTTCATTATTAAAAGGAACGTCAACTGATGTTTTACAAGCCATCAAAAAGATTCTTACTTTTACCGAAGGGGCACATCTTCTATGTAAAGCACTAAAGAAGATTGGTTTTAAATTGGCAGTAATTTCTGGTTAGCTACTTGGATTTAATATTTATTTCCAATTAAAATTTCATATCGTACGTTTATTACGTTTATTAATCTTTGATTCGTCTTAATTTATCCTAGGTGGATTTATCCCTCTTGCTATGCATGTGAAAAACGAGCTTGGATTGGATTACGCTTTTGCAAATCAAGTAAGATATTTTAAAAGTTAACTTCTTCTCGATAATATGACTGATCTTGCTTAATAAACAGTTAGAAGTTTCGCCGGATGGCTTAACGTTAACGGGAGAACTTGATGGTCCAATTGTTGATGGAGAACGCAAAGCTGAGCTTTTAGAGGTGATTGCTCAAGCTGAAAATATAAAACTTGAACAAGTTGTCGCTGTGGGTGATGGTGCAAATGATTTATTCATGCTGGCAAAGGCTGGATTAGGGATAGCGTTTAATGCCAAACCGCGTGTACAAGAAAAAGTATATAAATTTAATGATCTTTCATGCAAGTAAATTATTTGATGTTAATATTTGCTTTTTTTAGGCACGTGCACGAATTAATCAGAAAAGCCTGAAAAATATTTTATACCTTCTGGGGTATACTGACGAAGATGCAGAGCAATTATATAATGACTATTAATTTGTTAAAATTATGCTTGTTGATATTTTATCAAGAATCGATTGCATATATGTACAAATGTAAATTAGATCATATACACATGTCACTGTTATTCTCACATTAAATCAGATACTATATTGGAGTCATACATTGTAATAACAAACATTATAATATCACAAGCTTTTAAGCCGGGACGTTGCCTCGGATTGAGGCTTTTAAATTGTTTTTCGTATTAGTTTTTCAAATTATATTGATTTTTGTTTTTTGCATTAAAAACAATTGAAGTACCCTCTAAATAAATAAATAAATAAACTTTATGATTGAAGTCTTAGGTTGGATGTTTAGCTTAGCTTATCAAGTTTGTTGGTATATAGTAAAAGATCCAGATTAATGTTTAAGATAGTCTTTAAGTTGGATTGGTTTTCAAAGCGTTATTAGTTTGTGCTTATCATTATAAATAATATATAGCATAGGCGATTAAAACTCGAATATATTAATATGTATATATATATGTTATCGTTATACAAATATCCTAGGCTTGCAAGATTAGTAATGTAAAGATTAGTTTAAAATACTATTTTTCTTCACATAGTATTCAAATACAAATTAAATTAATTGAGATAAACTTTTGATTTATATTCTAATACTAATTCGGTTCTCTATGATGTTGCATTTCACTAAAAAAAAAAAAACTTTTTAATTTTTTAAAAGTATTAATTAAATAATTAACGTTAAATCGCGAAAATTACAGGTTTAATTTCGAAAATTTAATTAATTTCGCCGAATTACATACCTGATTTCTAAAATATAATTCCACCAAATTACATGTTTAATTAAGATTAACGTTAGTATTAACGTTAAAATAATTATGTATGCATTTACACGTATAAACGATGAAATTAATGATAAGCCACGAATTTGGCGTGTAAGTTCAATCACGACTCAGAGAACATAGACCGACATTGTTTGTGACATGACTAACCTTCAGACTCAACCTCAATCAGAAGGTAAACGTAAACGGGGCAGGCCACGCAAAAATACGAATATTGATGTGAGTTCTTTAAAGCGTATTCGGCTTAACCTGAAAGGTAAAGCAAAGAAAATCGAAACAATACTGTCGCCGAAAGTTACCGATAATATACAAACACCGGAAAGTAGTGATGAAATACAGCAGATAGGCACTCAACAAGAGGTAATTAGTAGTGAAGCGCAGCCCCTGGTGTCCACTCAAGAAGATGAAATATTGGATGAAAAAGGCGAGTTAAAAATTACCAAGGATGGTGAGCTTTTAGGCGGTAAAGTATCAATCTAACTTATACCTTAAAGTCGCGAAATAACACTCATAATTTCAGAAACTATATTATTTAAAAACATCATATTTTGGTTCTCATGTGCACCTAAAATAACGCGTATTTTGTATAACATATATTAGTATATTAGTGGATTTGATAGATGTACATCAAAATTTTGACCCTTTGTTTCGAAATAATGCACATGGGCGTCTCGAAATAACGCGCAGAATCAGTCATGATGACCTTACCAAAGTTCTGATCACATGCTATAAGCCATTGCGGCATCATTGCCAAAATCTATTATATAACTAAATATTAGATGCTGCTGCTGATTGCTGCAGTGGTGTATATCATATAACTAGAACTTCGGTTGTTCTGCGTAGGATGCGTTATTTCGGGACTATACGGTATCTACATGGCAAAATTTGATCATAATATATAATTTTAATAAAATTCATTCGTCATGTTCATGTAGGTCGAAAATTCAAAGTACCAGTTTTTCAATTACCCACTCGCGGAGAAACGTGGTATATGTGTTCCATGGATCCTTCTAAGGTCCTTGGATTTCGTGATAGTTATACATTTTTTACAAAAAATCCGTCATTAAAGAGAATTCCTGCAACAAACGAAGAACGTGATCATATGATTGCTGCTGGATTTATTCCAACAAATCTTCGAAGTAGACCAATCACTCTTGTATCTGCTAGATCAATTTTCAAGTTATTTGGTTCGAGAATTATTCAAGGTGGTAAGAAGCGACAAGATGACTATTACGAATCCAGATTCGAAGCAGAGCCAAATGAAGAAGATCAAAGTTCAGAAACAGAAAGCGCTAATAACGCTCTACTAAAACGCACGATCAACAATCATGTGGCAATAAACAAAATTATTAATAATGATCCATTAAGCTGGATGTATAGGCTCTCACTTTCAACTCGGAATTTTAATACCCAGTTGAAACTTATTCGACAGGATGGTATTAAATTTTATGATCCCCACACCAATATTGAGCAAGTCCCTCGAGATATACAACCCACAAGAATTCGAACAGAAATGATATCAAAAACAAGGGATAATACGATTATTGAATCAGAAATCAAGTTTGATACAGTTTCTAGAAATTTTCTTGGAATACTTAGTCCAGAGGTCATGAATGTTTTACCGGCGGATATTCGAAGCATTGTTGAAGTTATGAATAACGAAGAGATTACATTACATGAAGAGAATAAATACCCTATTGCATTGATGGATGGACAATTCCAAGCTTCATATCCGTTGTGAGTACACTTTATGGTTTTCATTAAGAATAGCAGCCCATGGTATTTAAGATGAATAAATTTTTCTATTTATCGTAAGATATAATTCAAGATTTCAACCTGACCCCTCCTCTAAAGTAAATAAATTTACGTCACCACATATTTCTACCGTTTCTTTGGTGACTAACGAGGATCAATTCCATAATCAGAACAATAACCAGGTACGCATAACGTCTCACTATTTTAAGAAATATAAATTATTAATTTATTTAATGTTTATGTGATCAGAATGGAAAGAGTAGCCTACAATTTAGTAAGGCTAATCCTCAATATATTTGTGCGGTTATAACTGCAACAACTGGAATGCCATGCAGGCGTGCCGTGACAGCAAATGGGGAAAGATGTATGTATCACAGGAGTACACCACGTGTGACTTGTCACACTGATGGGAAATCATGTACTAGTGTTAATTTCGAATCCGAAGCTTCACGTTTGGCTCAGGTAAATTTATTGTTAACTAGTTAGGATTAAGCATACAAAAATAAAATTTGGTTTTGATAACGCGGCCAAATCAATTTGTGAAGAACGTTTTGTATGTTACTATTACCGTATAAGCGTAAAATAACGTCCATGGCGTTGTTTGGATCAAAGACTGCACATTAAGCCTAATTCAGGTTATTTTACGCTTATACGATAACCGGGCCGATTTTAAATTCTTACAGAAACCAACCAATTTGTTTTGTGTGGCCTTATGTTTTTAAGAACTATACTTCATTGAATCTTTTTTAAATTAAATATTAGCAAGCTGTCGTGACAGAATCATGCACAATTACTTCAGAATCTAATGCACAGTCCATTGCCGTACCTTCTGAGAATGCTTGTGCACAATGTTTATCTGCTACTGTTCCCTTACCAGTGATTTCGTCTGATGGCGTATTACCATGCTCAAATGATTATACTATCAAGTGTTCTCATTGCCAACGCAAATTCCATCCGTTCTGCTTAACCCTTTCACATTCAAGACTTTCAAGGCTTTTGGTAGCAATGGAAAGTTACCAATGGCAATGTAACGATTGCAAGACATGTGTTGTATGCAGGTCTTCTGGTGACGAGGCGACATTGCTGATTTGTGATGATTGTGATCGTGGTTGGCACCTTGATTGTAGTTCACCAAAAGTGACCGAAGTACCAAACGGTATAAATCATTATCAGTTTTACAGGTTTTTTTTTTTTTTATGCATAATTCAACTTAATTAATTTAACAATCATTTTAGAGCTTTGGTTATGCTCACTTTGTGCACAATGTGATTCATGCAGTGAAAAGGCAGCTTCTTTAAATAACGCAGCAAATAATTATCATCATGTCAAAACAACGGAGGCAACAAACTACCCGATTCATTTAGCCACTGTTTGCAATAAATGCCAAAGCAATTTCACACAAGATCTATTTTGTCCAATGTGTCTCAAAACTTACTCAGAAGATGGGCAAGAAAATGATGACGACAAATATATGGTCTGCTGTGATGGATGCGATCGATGGATTCACGCTAGGTGTGATAATACTCTCACACCTGAAAAATATCAAGAATTGGCAGATATTCCGGACGCTAAATACATATGTCCATTGTGCGAAGGTCGTATTCGACCACTAGAAGAAGGAAACAAGAAGCAACAAAACGCTTTGTCTGGGAATCCATCGGCTAAGCCTGTGGCAATGATTCCAAACCATCCAATTCGAGGAATAATAAGCTATAAGGGAAAGAAGGTAGCTGTACCGGAGATTCGAGGATGGGAAAAAAATTAGGTTTATTATGTTTTGTCATTTTTTGCAATTAAAATGGGTTGGTGGTTTACAAGTACAATATTTATAGAAGCAGGATACTGATAATTTTTGATAAATGAAAAGTTAAAACATCAAAATTATCTATACAAAAATACTAAGTAATGAAAGATGAAATATAATATTGTTTTGAATAAATGATCTTTACTATTCAATGTATATAACAATTAAAGATCTATGTAACTACCGAAGAGCTGAGCCAAACCTTAACACAATAAGCCCCATTTTGATTTTTACGCTCAACTTTTGCATAGTCAATCATAGTATTCTTTAAAGAATGAAATCTAAAACTACCTATAGATTTATTAATTACACTAGTTCTAGCAGAACCTTTACGAAGGCTCATTCTACCAGATATTTGTATTTTTACGCCAGAAAGATGAGTTGGTAGAATTTGTTGCCCTAGACGTGATAATTGGATCCACCTAAGCGCAGAAGTAGCATTAAGATCATTTTGTTGTGGATTACCACCAACCAATGGAATTTTTTTGAAAAGTGAACGCCGAATTTGTCTAAACCTATAACGCGATGCGTTTAAAGCGATGTATTGAGCCAATATCTTGCTATTAAGATATGGATAATGTTGTTTAATTAAATTAAATTCAACATCTTTGTTATATAATCTGGATAAACGTTCTTTTAGCTTATTTAAAGCCGTGGAGTTAAATATTTCATTATTTCCTTTTGTAGATCCATTAGCAGTATCTTCAAGTTCACGCCGTTGTCCTTGTGTTGCATTAGTATAATAATATTGTTGAAATACTACTTTTGTTGGTGTATGTTTAATTGTTATGTCGGATAATGTTTTTTGCATATAATGTTCTAATGCTGTCAAAGCATTCAAATCATAAATTATTGTGCGATTTCTCCGAGGGTGAAATAGGAATTGGTCAGATGTCCAGTTTATTTTACTTTTTAAACGAAGAGCTTTCGCTGTATTCATCTTCGATAACGAAAAGTTTAGAGATATAACTTACATTTAATATTACTGTATTATGCCAGGTAACAGATAATCTATTTATACTCTTATAGTATGATTGGTCGATATAAATCAATGCCCGAAAAAAATTTCAATTGACGGGATGATATGTAATTTTCCGGGGGCTTATACTTTGATAACTTAAATTTGACTGAAATTACGTTTTTGATTAATTGTTAACGAAAGAATCAAAGATGTAGTTTTGGCATTTTCCGGATGTAATGCCTGAAATTTTGATCATCAAAATGTAGAATTTTTTTTATCTACCCCCGATGACAATCATCGTGGGGCGCGTATGGCGTTCTTTTTATTTATTTTTTTTTAAATATTAATAATTAAAATAATTCTAAACTTGAAATTTATATAAATAGGCTTCGTAAAGCATTTGTCACGAATCAGTATAATCTCTTTAGAGATTCTATTCTTCACTATCGCGGAGAGTACTGAATCTGGATGTCCCATTTGTAGGCTGCATAACAGCATCAGATTTCATATATGACAAGTGTATGTAGCCATAGGATAGTTCTATATGTTTTTGTTTTTTCTGTAGTGTTCTTTAAAAAGATTTTTTCTATCATATCTGATATAGTTTCTGTTTGATCTGTTTTTAAGAATTTGTATGCTTTTGTTCAAATTAGTTTATTGATTTTGCATTTTACAGCAAAGTGTTTTATAGTTTGTAGATGTTCTGAACATCATGAGCATTCTTCTGAGTCTGTTGATATGAAGTGTTGAAGGCTATATCTTAATGGTAAGGTTTTGTAAAATAGTTATCAAATTATTTTTTTATTTACTATTACTTTTTGAAAAATTCAGTTTTGGTCATGTAATTGTATTATGGGTTTTGCTTGATTTACTGTTTTATAGTTGAGTTTTTTTAAAATCTTAACTGTAAATTTGATTAACATATTAAATAATTTTTTTTGATTATTTAGTTTTATTAGTTTTTAGGACTAATTAGACTTTGAGGTATTTTTTTATTTTTTTTAAGTTAAAAAGTAAAGTTTTTATTTTGTAGATTAAGTTTTTGATCTAATAGGTTGTATAGAGAATGTTTTTTGTATCAAAATATTTTTTTCTAAATAAGTAAAAAAAAGATTTTATTTTTTTTATTCTTATTTATAAAAGATTATTTAAAATTAGTTTAGATTAGTCTAAGCTTTAGTAGGTTACTAACTATTAGTATTTGTAGGTTTTTTTGTTTATAAAATTGTTAAAAGGTAAAATATTTTAATAGCATTTTGAAATTGTTTTTAATTCAATATATAATAAGTTTGTTAATTTTTGTAACTTGTATTTTACTTAATAATGTTAAGTATATTATATATTATATTTTTGACAAAACCTAAGAATTTGCAAGTATAATCTTTTTTTAAGTAACAAGTTTTTATATATATCCTTTTTTAAGCTTAGCTTAAGCTTGTTTATTTTTTTATTTATTTTTTTTTTTTAAGCAGTTATACTAGTATTTTATTAAAATTTTGAAATTACATTTGTAATTACATAAATGTTCTTAACAACTAAGTCTAGCATCATCTGACCATCTTAATAGTACCTAAGCACAACCTGTTGCATTATTTTAACAGAAGTAAACTACTTGTTTAACTATTTAAAATCTATAATAAAAGGGTCTTCTTTCTTTTATGACAAGTTCTAATATTATCTTCTGTGTTTCTGTTCTGATTTGTTCTTCTTTTTCTCTTATTTTCTTTTTTTTTTCTTTTATTTTTTGCTAATTTGCCTTTTTTTCTTTTTATGATCTCAGCTTCTTTTTTTCTCTTCCTCTTTTTAATCTACTAATTATTCCTACTTTCTTCTCTTATTTATTAATCTTCTTACATTAGACTCTCCATACTTGTTTATAAAATATATTCTAGGCCATACTTGTTATTATATTTGCAAACTGTTGTTTTGACTTTATATTTAGAAGCTGTCATAATCGATTTTGTGTTTCTTTTGAAATTAGGTCTTTAATTAGAGCTTCTCTTATTCTCACTTCTTCTGCTTCTATTTTATCAAAAAGCATTGTATATAACATATATAAAAGAATTCAGACTTTTTCCTCTTTACTAAGTTCCTTTCAGACTGTTGTAATAATCACTTTTTGGATTCTTTTTTATAAGTTTTCTTGTCCTTTGCATGTTATTAAATGCATCTGTGTTTCTTTGATTTTATTTTTGCATACTTGGTATTTAGTTGTTATATATACATCTAGTCTTCTTTGTTAAGTTCTTTTAGGATCAGAAGTTTGTCTATCATGTATTTTATAAATATACTTCTTTTGGCACTAATACTTCTTGTTATAAAATGCATTCCTTTTGTCATCTTTAATATTTTTCAAAAATATGTTCAATTATAAATTGTAATCTCTGATTCTGGTTCTAATTCTTTAATTGCTTTTGTTTCTCTTCATTCTGCTTCTAATCTTGCATTTGTTATTAACTTATATAGCAATTTTGCTAGTATGTTATTTCATTTGTTTTTCTATTCTAAGTAGTATTCTATTTCTTTACAACTAACTTTTTTGATATGTATTATCTTCTTGCTTGTTGCTTCTTTCTTTGTCAATTTATCAGCTTTATTATTTCATTTATCTTTACTGTAACTCTTTATTTAAACTAACTCTATCTAAATGTTTTTTGTTGTAATAAGATCTCTAATCTTTTTTATCTATATTACATTCTTCTTTTTGAAAATCTTGTTTTTATCTGTTTGTTCTAAACTTCTATTAATGTTTCTTATTGTTACATTACTATCTATATATATTTCTACTTGTTTTCTTTTTAGTATTATTAATATTATTATTCATATTGCTATTAGCTCAGCTATCGTTGGTGTTTGTTATCCTTCTAGGCCTATTGCTATTCCTCTTTTAGTTATTCTTGTGTTTTATTTGTTTGGACCTATCCTATATTCATTCTATTTTTAGTTGCTATATCTTTTTTTGTCTTTATATTTGCTATACTATCTATATATATTAGAGGCTTGTATTAGGTCTTACAACTCAAGCCAGGCCTGAAGCACAATTTTATAATTGCAGACCAGGCTGAAAAATTTGCAAAACATTATAATTGCAGGCCAGTGCAGGCCTAAAATTTTGTAAAATTATATAAAAAATTTTTGCAGGCCAAACTGAACCAGGTTAGCCTAAAGAAAAAATATAATATATATGGGTCAGATCAGGCTAGCAAAAAAATATTAACTCTAAATATAGGCTAAGCCAGATCAGAAAAAATTTAACCCTAAATGTAAGCTAGACCAGGCCTCAAAAATAAGCAATTTGCAGGTCTCTAGTATATATTATATACTTATTCTTGTCTCTTGTTACATTTTTTCTTAAGGCTTCTATTATTTCTTGATTAATGTTCTTATCTAGTCTTTGCTGTTTAACAATTTCTATTTCTAACTTCTTTATTGTTTTAATCTTTTCGAGTTCTTGTTCTTCAGCTTCTGGTCTTCTTATTTTTACTATTATCTGATCTATTGCTATATTAATTTTATTACTGTCTTGTTATTAATATATTTGGAACTATGTTAATTTTGTTGTTTATTCTGATCTACTGTTGGCAGTTATCTTCTATATCTTCTTCTGCTCTTGTACAGCTTTTACATCTCTTTATTTCAACAGCTAATTCATCTTCTTTACTTTGCATTTGCTAGTGTTTTATTAATAATTTCTTTTTCTTTTTTTTAATTATTTTTCTCGACTGCCTATAGTTTTGTGCACTATATATTATTTATTCTTTTCTTCTCTTATCTTCTGATATATTTTTCTATTTAATTTGCATTGTTTGTGTATTTTGTCTATTTGTCTTAAAATATCTTTTAATCTTTTTACTTTCTGACTTACTAAGCATTTTTTGTTCTAATATTTTGAACCAATCTGCTTTTTTCTCTTTGCTTAACAGGTTTTGGTAATTTTTTAATTGTTGTTATATAACTAATCATTTTCTTTTTGTATCAAGCAACTAGTTTAGGTATATTAAACCTTCTTTATTTATTCTATTTCTAGTTTTCTTCTATAGATTGATATCTACAAGCTTATTTATTTTGATGCTATACTTAAACATTGTTCATAAATTGTTTTTTGTTTTTATATTTATTTTTAATTTTCTTGCTTTTAATATTGTTAAACAAGCCAAGTTATTCCTCTAGCTGTCTGTATTTTCTGATATCTTCTTTACTTTCTATATATTTCCTGTTAGACCTGCCCTTTGGCAGCCTTATGTTATTTTTAGTTTTGTTAACTGTCCAAGTCTATTTCATCTGTTTAATCTTGTTACTAACTCATTTACTTATTTTATTACTATCTCTTGTTGTAATATTTTATAGCTTCTAAAGTTTTTGTATTTTATTATGCAGTTCTCTAATGTTCTTTGCAGATTACTTTTCTGTTTTGCCAGACTTATTATTAGTTGATATATTTTATTTAAGCTTCTTTCTGACATCTTTATTAGTTGTAGCATGTAACTTAATTTTGGTATTATAATCATATTGTTTATATATATAATTTGACTCATTGTTATTTTCTTATATCTAAGATTTTTTACTGTTTGACTTATTATTTCTTTCACTTTTTTCTTTACTAGTACTTTATACATTCTATTGTTTAACCATATTCCTAATGATTAAACTATCTTATTTCTTGGTTCTTTTATTATTTTACTTTTTCCAAATGTTCTCTCTTTTTTTTTCTTATTTAATTTTGTATTCATTATTAGCAACTTTGACTTTACTTTATTTATTTCTATATTATTCATCATAAAAAACTCTTCTGCTATTTCTAAGATCTTTATTAACTGCTGTTTACTATTTGCAATTTATATTGTATTGTTAGTATATGCAATTGTTGCTTAATAATACCTTGTAATATTATGCATTGCATATTTTTCTTATTTATTGCTCTACTGTATAGTTTAAGCTTTTATCTTTTTATATTCTTTCTTGCAATAGGTCATAAAAGAGTCACTATATTAAAGATAATACAGTATTACTTCATCTTGATCTATATTATTTCTTGTTGTTATTTCTTCTGTTAGGCTATAGGTTGTAATAATTCTCAGTTGTCTTTTATGAAACAGGTTTAAAATATATTTTACTGTTCTTTCAGATATTTTAATCCTTCACAATGCTAGTTTAAGACTTTCAAATAAAACTGAATTAAATATCTTTTTTATATCTTACAAAAATATCTATACTTTTTTGTTTTTCTCTTTTGCTTTTTTTATTATCATATTTAGAATATGTACTGGTTGTTCTGTTAAGTTATCTGGAAGGCCTACATAGTTTGGTCCTCTGAGTATTTCTTTTTCTATAAACATTCTGGCAAGCCTTTTTGTTATCATTTTTGTTATAATCTTTTTAAATATTTTTATTAGTGCTATTAATCATATATTGTTTAACTATTGTATATCCCTATTCAATATCTTTTAATATTAAATAAACTTGTATTATTTTCTATTTAATTGGTATTTCTCCTGCTTCTAAACACAAATCTGCAAAGCTTCTAAATACTTCTTGTATTTTTTTCCTATTCATTTTATCAAAATATAGCTTATTCCTAATATACCTAAAGCTGTTTCTGTTTTTAGTTTTTTTAGTACTTCTTTTTATTCTCTTTCTTTAATTTTTTGTTTGACTTTTGTGTACTATTCTTCTTTTATATTTTTCATAATCTGTATATTTCTTTTTACCTTTCTAACATTTTTTCCAATTTGGTATTTCTTTTTCTAAACTGCTTCTTGTAGTGTTCTGCTACTTTTTTTCTAACTTTTTCTGGTTTTGTTAGCAAACTTATTTTTTCTTTAATCTGCTTAATGAATCTATTGAGTATTATTTTCTTGTATAACCTATTTAATAGACTTGCTATCATTTTTTCTTAGTTTGTCTTATATTTTCCTTTATTTGTCTTCTTTGGATTTGCATTTATTTATTCTTTTTCTTTTTTTGTAATAGTTTTTTCCAACCTTTCATATCTTTTATTCATGCATTTGACCATTGCATCTGTAATTTTAATAGTTTTGCACCTATTTTCTTGTCTAGTTCTTTTAATTATTTGTTTATTTTGTTTTCTTCTTCTTCTGTCACTTTTTGGTTTTTTTTGTCTTTGCATATTTAATTAGTCTTTGTATTTTAACTACATTTTCTTCTATTTGCTGTTCTTTTTGACTTTTCCTTTTATTCATTATTGTGTTGTATACTTTTTTCTTAGATATATACTTGCTTGCTGTTATAATAATTGCTTATTCTATTATATCCCAAATATTATTTATTTTGTTTATCTTTTTGTCTTCATCTTGTTTTTTCTTTTGAATATTCTTTAGAGTTTCTTTTACTTCTAGTCAGTTTTGTAACTCTTGTGTGTAGTTTTCCCAATTTTCTGTTTTTATTTGATTATACAAATAAAATGTTCTTGACTGTGTTTTTCTCTTAACCTCTGCTTTGCTTTTTTCTGCTATTACATGTTTGATCCATATTTTTGCTTTTACTATTTTATGATTGCTTTCTGTAATTTTCTCTGCTTCTTCAATTTTTGCTTTTTGCAACCTTGTTGCTAGTCCATCTAACACCTATATATAGTTGATTCTTGTTGTTGTTTCTTCATTTGACCATGTATATTGTTGTCTTGTTGGATGCATATCTCTGTATATGTCACTAAAATCTTGTTTTTTTATTCAATTGAAGATTGTCAGTTTTTTGTAGTTTGCTGATTGTAGGTGTTGTCTGTCTAGTATATTGTTCACTGTATAGTTAAAGTTACCTATTATGACTATTTGTGTTTGTCTTTTCCTTTTTAAAACTGTTTCTATAATTTTTTGTTAAATGCTCTTTCCTATTATCTTGTCATTAGATGGTATATAGACCAAGATTATTACTAACTTCAATTGCTTAAAGTATAGTGTGATTTCTATTATGTATTTACTTATTTTCTTAACTGCACTTATATGTTTCTCCTATTGCTCATCTACCAGAATTTTAATATTTGATTCTTTTTTTTATCTTCTACTGCATTTACTCAGTATTCTATATATCTGTTATTTGTAGTATATGCTAGAAATTTCTCTTCTCTTTTTGTAAAATTTGTTTTAGTAATTCCCAATATCACAATTTCTTCTTCTTCTGCTTAGTCCAACAAATTTTTGAGCTCTCAATCTTTAGTTTTAAATCTATTAATGTTATGACATGCAATTTTAATTTCTTTTCTTCCTTCCTTTCACTTCTTTTTTAGTTGTTCTTATACTATTTTTGTATTCTTGAACTTTTCTTCCTACTTTCTGCTTTCCTCATTTTCAAGACTAAAAGATATTTCTTTTCTTTTTTCTTTAAACATTCTTCTTTCTCTTTGCAGAAAGTCTTCAATCTCCTTGTCTGTATTTTTGAGTTCAACTAGAGCACTCTTAAGAGTGATTGACCAAGCTTTCTTTTATATTCAGATGTATATTTTTCAACCTGTTTAGTCTGTCTAAAATCTGATCTAAAATGTCCTTAACTTGTCTAATTTTTAGGTAAGATTGTGTATTTAATTTTATTTTTATTTTATTTAAGTTTTCTTCTTTTTCTTTTATACTAGTATTTTTGTTTTCTAACTATTCTTCAATATTCTGTAATTGAGAATTACTTTTTATTATTATGTATCTTCTGTTTGAGTATTGGCTATTTCTCTTATAGCTATTTTTTTTCTTTCTCTATCACTTTCTTCTTTTCTTCTTTCTGCATTAATATTTTTATTTTCTAACCATTCTTCTATGTTTTGTATCTGAGGATTACTTTTTATTTTTGTATATTCTTTTCTTAAGTTTTGACTAGTCCTATCTCAGTTTTTTCCTCTTCTATCTTTAAGACTTTCTCTTTTTTTTGTTTTTCTTGTTCTTTTATTTACCCAGTATACTCAAAAGTTGTTATATATAATTGGTTTTGACTAGGCTGTTTTCATCTCTCTTTCTATTACAAATGTAATTATTATAGTTTTTCTTTGATTTCTATTTTTATTTGATGAGATATAAACTGATCTTGCACCTTTGCTTTTTAGACATTATAATAATAAAATCTCTAAGACATTACTTAGCAGCTCTGTTGATTTTGCTATGTACTGCCTTTGTTTTTGTCTTGGCTCATAGTCTTCTTCCTCTTCTGTTACTTTTATCAGTTTATTACTATTGACTGATATAGATCATAGAGTGCTTTCTTCTTTTATTTCTTTTATCTGAATTATTGCAAGAGTCTTAAATTTGGATCTTTTAATTCTTACCATATGTGCTTTCTTGAAACTTTTACAAATATATTCTAGTTCTTTTTTATTTATACTTGTTGGTAAGTTCCAAATTGTTATAAATTTTTTATCTTTTGTTTTCTTATTATTAATGTCTTTTTGGTTTTTTTTAGTTTATCTTTATTTCTTTCTTTCTTATACTTTTTCTTCTTGTTTTCTGATATACTGGCTCTTTTATCTTAGTATTTTTCTTTATACTTTTTTTGCTTTTTTCTTCTTTGTTTTCCTTTAGTATTATTCTGTACCAGTTGCTTTTTTTTTTACTAATTTTTTGTATTGCCTTATTTTTGTTAAATTCACAGTCAAAGTCCACAAATTTTCTTGTTTAAAAACTTCTCTAATATCCTTAATATGTTTATTATCTTTTAATGATCAGCTAATGAACTTTATACATTCTTTTTCTGTCTCTTTAAGTACATTGTGTGCAGGTATGTTAGCTAATAGACTGCTGTTTTTTCTGCAATTTCTTTTGCTTGGTGCTCATATACTTTTTTTTAAAAGAATTCCTACTATATTTATTTCTCTTTCAACTTCTTGTTTTCTTCTTTTTTTCTTTATTTTTCTACCATTGTTGAACCTTGTCTTAATTCTTTACTATTTATTTTTATGTCTTCTTGTTTTGCTTCTTGTTGTGCTAATTTTTCTTTTCTTGTTTGTCTTTTTCTTCAAGCTTGATTGCTATTATGTTCATTTTGTTCTGTGAAATTTAATTTCTTTTCTGGCTGTTCTTTTTCTGCTTTTTCAATTAATTCTTTTGTTATTCTTAACAATACAACTTCTTCTAGTTTTTGCTCTGTAAGCATCACAATAATCTTATCTTCTTTGTTTGGCATTATGTATATCTTATTTAACTGGTTGAAGAATATTTTGTTGTGTATTCTGTTCATTATCCAATATGCCTTTCTCATAAAGATTGTTGATAGACTTTCTTTATGTTCTTTTAATTTTATGTTGTATTTATGTTTATATATCTCTAATTAGTTCTCTAAATTTTTTATTTACTTCATTTTCCCTTATACAAACTTTGTTTATTTGTTGTATAATTTGTCTATTGATTCTAATTTAGTAGTCTGCATATGTCTGTTTTTGTTTTGCTATTTCTTGTTTCTATATAATATAAACAGATCTATATACAGATTCTAATAGCAATTTCTTGCTGTTGCTGTTTTCAAAACAAAATTTTCTAAGTTTTCTTTCTTTTTTTTATAGCTATGCTATTAGTTTTGCAATCCAGTTTTCTTCTATACTTTTTTTGCTTTCTATATTGCTGCTTTTTTTTATCTAATGCTACTTAAGATGTTTTCTATTGCTGATTTTGCAAAAATCTTTTTTTTTTCTTTTTGTCAATTTTGTGTCTGAGTAATAATTAGAAAGAGTTTTTGTAGGCTTGTTTATAGTTTTTTGTTACAAGTTTTTTTTTAATATATTATTAATTATAATGTTATAACCTAGTATTATAATATTATTTTATTTTTTTTTAGTTTTTTAAAATAAGTTTTTTTGTCTGAAATATATTCTATGAACAAGTATAGAGAATCTGATATGAAAAAATTAATGAATAGGAAAAAAATAAAAAAATAACAGATAGGATAAAAAGAAAGAAAGAAAAAGAAAGAAAAACACCAAGTAAAAAAGAAAAGCCAAATCAATAAGCTATAGAAAAAAGAAAAGAGAAAATAAAAGAAAAGAAAAACAAATCAGAAAAGAAGTACAGAAAATAATTTTAGAGCTTGTTATGAAAGGAAGAAGACTTTTTTATAATAGACTTTAAGTAGCTAGATAAGTAGCTTACTTTTGCTTAAACTAATGCAGCAGGTTGCACTTAGGTATCTTTAAAGTAGCTGGATGATGCTGGGCTTAGTTGTTAGAGATATTTATGTAATTGCAAATGTAATTTTAAAATCTTAATAAAGCACTAGTGTGGCTACTTAAAAAAAAAAAAAAAAATAAGTTTTTTTTGAAAGTTCTGTTTTTTTAGTTATATGTATAAAAAGTATTAGATTTGTTTAAATTTGTTAATTCTTATATTAGAAGCTTTTTTATATTTGTTAAACAAGTTTAAAATACTTATCTAATTTGAATCTAAACTAATTTTAATTATAAGATTATTTGTATAAGTTGCATATTCAAAAGATTAATTATTAGAATTCTGAATACAAGAATATAGAGTATGCTTTTTAAAGCATATCTTATAAACATACTTATAAGCATGTTATATTGGTCTGGTCTAGTTTATATATATTAAATTTTTTCTTAAGTTTGACCTAATCTAACTTAGCTTAGCCTAACTTAGTCTAGTATAACTAAGCCTAGTCTAACTTGGCCCAGCTTGCAAAATTTATTATAAAATTTTACAAAATTTTTGGATTAGTCTGGTCTGCAATTATAAAATTTTACAAATTTTTCAGTCTTATGTAACTTGCAATTATAAATTTTGCTTTAGACTTGGCTTATTTTACAAAAATTTGTAAACTAGAACAAGTCAAGTTGCAAGACCCAATGCAGCCCTCTATTTACAGATATAGCATCTAATATAGAACTTATATAGTAATATATAAGCAAACTACTTAAACTAGACATCAAAAGTGCATATATAACTAGTTGTAACCTTCAATATAAAAAAGCTTCTAGAGGCATTGTAATTTATAAACTTAAATAAAAATATCTTATCAGAAAATAAGAACTTTAACTTAAAAAAAAAAAAGTCAAAATTGATTATTATGAATTTAAAATTTTAAAAAAACAGAAAGATTAAACTTAGTAATAAATAAATATACAAAAAAGAAAAGACTAAAATAATAAGATTTTTAGAAATTTGACTTAATAACAAACTTAGTAAAAATCAAATTAAGACAAGAGCTAAAGAATTAGTAAATTTAACTACAAGACTTTTAAATACAAAAATAATAATAAGTGCACAAGTATTATATATAAACAATATATATATAGTAGCAAAGTTAATTTATATGCTTCAAACTACAAAATTGTCTAAAAAAGCAATAAATGTTATTTAAAGCTCTATAATAGGTTTAACCAAACATAAACTAAAAATTACAAAACTAATAAGCAATAATATAATTATATACAAAAATATAAAAAATTGTAATACACTATAGAATTAACTTGTAACAAAACAGATTATTAATTTATATATAAAATTTAACTTAATAAGATCAGAGAAGATACTTATAAGAATTAGAATAAACTAAGACCTTTTGCTTATTAGTATGACAAAAGAAAATTGACATAAAATTGTATCAAAAGTATATAATAGTTTATAAAAAAACAATTTAGCATATTAAACAATATTAAAAGCAAAAGATCTGCAAATGTTATTTTATTTATTTTTTTTTTTTGGTATTAAGGTGACCTCTTTGGTCTTTTGACTTTTATTAATCACTTGTCGGTATTGTGGTTCAAT
>CAJVQA010003711.1:0-18881 GCA_910591915.1 Cetraspora pellucida | reverse complement strand
CTAAATATAATATAAAATATATATGCTTCAAATCACATAAATACTATATGTTTGATATGTATAACATTTCGCGCAGTTATCATTCAACCAATCAGATCGCAGCTTTCTTATTAATTTGGTTATCAGATTCGATCTTGTGATCCTATAATCGGAAATGGATGATCTATACCTCATTAGAACCGTCTCAGTGAGCTAATTCGAATGGTGGTGGTTTCATCAAATTCTGTCTAGTGGTTCAAGAGTTATGGTCATTTTTGTAGATTAACAATAGGAAATTCATGTAATGTAACAAAAATTTTATATGTAAATCATATGATATCATATAATTTGCTCTAAAATCACTAGTAAAAATGATCTATATCACCCCTACTCTTAAATTAATATCTTGTAAAAATTTATTTTCCTATTATTTAATAAATATATCTAACTAGTACATAGTACTAGTTAGAATATTAATTGTGTAATTCTTATTTATTTAACTAATGGTAAAAAATTTCAATTGTGTAAATAGATATTCAAGTACTTCAATTTAAACATCAGTTTACTAAAGATTATTTTAATATACAAAATTATTATTATGACTTCCTTCTGAACAAATAAATTAAAGAAAAAACTTGCATTTGAATAATTCTGATTATTCAAAAGCACAAGAATTCTGTAATAAATATGCTTCTTTATTTAATTATTACTTCTATTTTATCCAAAATTTATTATAAACAAGTATCAGTTGGAAACATTATTTTGGATTTCTGTTGAGACAGAATTTTTTACAAACTGTTGCTTGCATTAATCCTTTTAATTCACTATTAAAAATTCTTTTAGAAGAAGATGAAGATGAACAATATAGTTAAATTATTATATAACCAATACTATAATGATTTAAAGAAATTAGAAAAACAATATTTCAAACTAGAAAGTCTTTTATGCATTGCTGCTCAAAAATTTCATAATATTTACAAATATTTATTTAACCAATTTCTATTATATTTTTATTATGATTTCACTAATATTGATTCTGAAATAAAAATTAATAATTTGTTTATAATTATCTATCTTGTTAATTTTAAAATTAAATAAATTTATCTACTTAGTTTAAAACCAAGTAAATTTTTTTTATATAATTTCAAAAAATGAAATTATTTCATACAATACTTCAAAATTTTAATACCAAGAAACTTATTAACATCACAATTGATGGATATGCAGCAGTTGGAAAAACATTAGTTGGAGAAGCAATTGCAAATTAATATAGTTATTAGTTTATTGATTCTGGGTTATTTTATCAATATATTGATTATTATCATAATGATTACTCAATTAACCAAATCAAGCAAATCTTCAATAAAGAACAGATATTAGAATTGATTAATTCTATCAAACATCTTAATAAAAAACAATATTAAGAATTAGGAATTAAAGTAGCTTAGATATTAACAAATAATGAATTGCATAATATTATAAATGAAACAGTTAGAAAAATAGTTAAGAACAAAGAATTTGTTGTAATTAGTTATAATATCACTACACTTTGTTTACCTGATGCTGAATTAAAAATAATTTTATCAGCAGATATAGAGACTTGTATAGCTTGACATGTTTTTTAAACAAATTCCAAAGATTATACTAATATTTTTAACAATATTTTAGAACAAGATGTATTATCTCAATTATTAATTAAACAAGTATATAAGTCTTATATGAGATTAATACAACCAAATAACATTATCTGAAGTTGTTGATATGATTTTAATTCAAGTATTTAAAAAGATACTTGGTATAATATATTAATGTTATTACAGAATAATTATCATTATTTTAATTTTATTCATATTAAATTATTTCAATTTTAAATATTTTCAATCTTTTATTATTTAATTTTATTTTATTAAATAAATTTATCTAGTTAGTCTTAAGACCAACTAGATTTTTTTTTATGTAATTTAATTTACATATTATTAACAATGTCTCAATAATTACCTTTTTAACCTAAAAAAAATTACCAAAAGTTTATAAAATTAATTTGATTTTTGATAAAAATAAGAATCTTAGTAAACATATATTCAAAACCTATTTGGACAAAATTTGTAAAGATGATTCAGAAGAAAAATCAATCTTTTTGATAAAACTTAAAGAATTTTATTCACTTATAAGTAAGATAATGACTGAGATAAAATTTAATTGCAATTCAGTTTGTAACAGAGATGATCTAAATTATAAAAGAGTCAAGAATTGTAAAAAAAAATTTTGTCTGGTCCCAGATTTGGGACATAATTTTGTAATTGATGTATATTTTAAACATCTATCTGAACTTGAATTAAGAGTGAAAGTAAATGATAAAAGAAAATAAGATACTACTAATAATGAAAAAAAAAGTGAAGAAAAAATAAAAGTTAATACAAACAAGAAAAAGAAATATGTTTCTAAAAAGAAAAAGAATTAATTTTATTTATTTTTATTTTAATTTATAGTTATTAAATATTATTATCAAATAAAATTAATCTATTCAGTAATTACTGAATAGATTTTTAAACAGGTAAATGGCTTTAACATAAAACTATAATACTGAAAAAATAATATATGATAGTATTGAAATAACAGTTAGATGTAGTGCTTAAATTCAAAATTTAGTATGTCCAAATTATAATATATTATGTTGAAAACTAAAACCAAAACCAAAATCAAAACCAAAAATCAACAAATATTATTGTAAGAAATACAATTATTTTTATTTACAAAAACAATATAATAGTTGTAAAAATAAGATCATTACAGAATTTTTATATTATTATGAGAAATGTACTAATTTCTATTCAGATAAAAAATATACTAAATGTAAAAACCAATTAATGAAACCTAAAGATTTTGATTCAGAATCTTTAACATAAGAGTCTTAAGTTTTATATTGTTCTACTAATATATATTACAAAACTGATGCAGATGATTTTATAGAGTAAAACAAGTTCAAATATATAAAAACTCAGAATAGTATTGTACTAAATAACAAATTATATTTTAGTGATAATGAACTTAGAATAGATGATTCTTTAAGTTCAAATAGTTTCAAATATAATTCACTTTAATTAGTTTTATAACTGATTAAATTTTTTTTCATATAATTCTCTTTATTAAACATTTTAACAATGTCTAAAAAATACAATGCTGCAAAGAGTCAATTTTCAGCCTGTCAATTATCTTTTTCATTATATTTATTTTAGCCCAATTCTGTTGCAAGCATGTACAATAATAAGATTTCTATAAACAAGAACCAGATAGATAATAAGATTAAAGTCAAACTCATAAAACAAACTAATTTGATGCAAATAAACAAAAAAATAATTAATCAATATGAAGAAGAATGTTAATTCTATGCATTATGTTTGATAGTAAATTCCAAAAAGAAAATTTTGATGAGTTATAAAAATAATCTTAGTAAAGATTATTATACATATTTTTTTTTGGTATTAAGGTGAGGCCTTGCTTATATCTTTATTAGTAATTTTAGTTGTATATATTAATATACTATATACTAAGATATACTAAGATTATAAACTACAAAATAAAAATTACATACAAGAATTAAAGCTTAAACAGTTTTATCTGTGATCTAAACCGACTATGGTGGTCAAGGCCTACCTAGATTTGTAATGTTAAAATGTGGTTATAAGATGTGCTATGATTAATCTAGAGTGTTGACTATATATTGATTTTCCTAATGGCTTGTCCAATTGGTGGACAAATATTAGGACATAAATGTAATTGATCTACTATTCCACATAGATATGAGTATGTATAGTTTATATGTGATCTCTTGTGATATCTTGTTTGCTGTATTTGTTAAGAGGTAAGGTTATTGTTAGAGCTTAGAAGAGATGTAATGTTATTATTTTTTTTCCAGTTAGAAAAGTCAATGCAGTAAAGTTTCCATATTTGATATTATATATATTATCAAGTAGCAGAAGATGGTTTAGAACTATATGAATTATTTATTAATTGTGTTAAGCAAAAAATATTTAAAGAGACCAAATTAGATTTGAAAGATTTCTATTTTATTATATATGATAAAGGATTATATAAATTTTCTGATTATCCAGACTGTGAAATTATGTTCAAAACTGTAATCTATTTTACTATTACTAATGAAATTTTATAAATAACAGAATATAACAGGAATTCTGCATAGGAGGCATATACTATCAATAAGTTTAAAAATCTCAAAGTTACTGATTTTTTAAGACTTAAAGAATTTTTAATAATTGAAGCTATTAATTTAAAATTCAAAAATTGTAAAAAATACAAGAATGATATTAATTATGTTGAATCTCAAAAACAAATTAAAATAAATTCTGAAGAACTTAATAAATCTAAATTTACAACATCATTCCTATCTTCACTTCAATAGTTTATTTCATTGTTATTTTTTTATTTTTATTTTTTTTTGATATTAAGGTGATCTTTTTGGTCTTTTAACTTTTATTAATCACTTATTGGTAATATGATTCAATGAACTATTATAGGAGAAAGTACAATTGACTACATATGTAACTTTTTTATATTACCTATTTAAAGAGTCTGCCTAAAGGTTTTCTATCAATTGCTGTATCTAATATCTCTGCTTGAATGTTCTACTTTAAATTCTCTAAATCTGTAATCTGTATTAACTTACTGGGTCATACCTAGATGCTCAGATTATCATCTTAACCTTAGGACTAATTTATCCTTAAAGTAAACACTCTAAAGTCTTCTGTATCTATTTTTATAACTGACCTAGATATTGTTATAACAAAACTAATACTTGTGATCAGGGCTTAATTATTAAATTGCAATGCTCTTGTAGAGTTTACTTAAACTTCAACATCTACTTTATAATATAATCTTAGTACTTTAGTATATCTTTGTCTTTTCATCTGCCTTTTTACCAAACTTCTAATCCAAATAACCTGTGTAGGACTATAACCAGTTCATCAGTATATTGGATCGACCTGATATTCTTTTTCTTTAGTTTGTTTTGGTGACTGATTGGTAGTATTTTTAAGACTCCCAACCTAGAGGTTCTTGCCTGTCTGCCTACTTCAACTAGTTACTAGAACTTGGTATTTGTTTCATCAAACTAGCTTTTGCAATAAGGCTGTCAAAAATTCAATTACCTCTCTATTTGGGTCTTCTCAAATAAACTTCTTGTTACCCAATTTCAATGAATTTACATAGTCACAAGGACTTATCTAGTGTTTGTACTGCCAGAGTTGTCAGTTTGCATTTCTTTATATAACTTTAACATTGTACAAATGCCTCATGACCTGTCAGTCATACTGATATAACTGTTATTACAGGTATCTTATTTCAACTGATCAACAGAATGCCATTACCATAATATGAATATTACATAGATAATTATTCAAATTTTTATTATCAATGGAATTTGAACACCTAACATACCACTTGGAGGGTTGACAATCTGACCACTTCACTAGGTCACTACACCTCTTAAAAGATAATTATATTGAATTCATAAATTAAAAATATAATTAAGAAAATTATTTTGTTTTTTTTTATAATCTTTAGATAGTTTTTATGTAACAGTTATTTAACAGCAAACTGATAAGTTGTAATGATTCAAAAAACTATTAAGCCAATTATTTGAAAATTTAAATAACTGAAGATCTAATTGATCTTAAAAATTTATAGTTTGGATAAGTGAAACTGCTTTTATAGATATCATTTCTCTATTTCTCTATTTCTCTAGTTACAAAATTTTGTATTTATTATTGATCTATAATTCAATTATATAAAATTTCTTTTATTTATGAATAATGAGATGCATATACATTATGTAATTTAGATTTATTTGACAAAGTTTTAATTAATTTGTCTTTTTTATTCATCCAGTTATATAATTGATTGACTGAATATTAAACTTTTTATATACAGCTTTAATACTTAGATCTGTATTATTTTGTTTGTAGTAAGTAAAAATATTTAACTTTTCATAAACATTTCATCTTTTTTTAATTTTTTTTGTTATACATGCTTTTGAGATACTTTTATTGTTAAGGTAATTATTTTTTTTTAAAAAAATAAAAATTTTTACATCATTTATATATTTAAAAGTTACTTTTGTTAAAGACTATGCTAAATTTCTTTTATTATAATTGCAAAAAATTACAAAGAGTTCTATTTGTTTTTATAAATCTCTTTTACTAGAATTACAAAAAATTACAAAAATCCATTTGTTTTTATGAACCTATTTTATTACAATTACATAAAGAAAACAAAAAGTGTAAAAAAACATGATCTTTATGACGAAATAACAAATTCTATTTTAGTAAAATTTAAAATCATCAGAATTAACTTGTTATTCGTTGACAAATGGTAATGGTAATTGTTGCAATTGTTGAGCAATTGGTGATGTACCAGTAAATGTAATTGTTGAATGATCCGATATGCACCATAAAAATATCCGTATAATCCGACAGGAGGGTGGTTTGGCCCGTCGTATACGGTACTGGACAGTGCAGATTTAGTATTAGCGTTAGGGTTAGTGTAGTTTTAGTAATATAGATCACATGATAAACTGCTATCCGTAGACTCTGCAAAAGCTGAAAACACTATAACCAATAAGTAATAGTCATCCATCTTGCAGATTATAATGATTGATTATTTACTGTGTTTATGATGTTGTCGAAGTTCATGTCATAACGCAGTATTCGTCATACAAGGCTGATAAATTATCTGACATGTCTAACGTAAGCACTGAATGATTTTTGTATAACTTATTTGGCTACCTCCTAAAATAAATATGCAAACTTACACTCGTAAGAGGCGAGTGAAATTTTGTACATATACTGAATAGAATTAGGTTAATTATCATGTGACTAGGGATGGTAACAATGCCATGTCGCATGGCAGTTTCATGTTGATCGCGTCCTACGATGAAAAAATCAACGTCACATTGTGCTCGAAGGAATGTTGGTGGAAAGAAACGAGTTGTCCGTTTTCATGGTGCCGTTGCATGCGCGTTCATTTCCGTTTCCCTGCAAGAAAAAACATTTTTCACTAGGCTCCGCATATTCAAAACGGTTCCGGTTTAACTTCCATTTTACTAACAGGTTAACAGGTCTGTGTCATTCACCAAAATCAATTAACCGATAAGATTATTTCACTGCCAATTATTTTCATTTCACTGACAGATTTTTTTAAAACTTGCACTAACCTTGACCCTAATTTTAAACCTTACCCTAACGACAATCACCAGAATTACTTTGTTGGTGAATGACTGTCAGTGAAATAAACTTGTCGGTTAATTAATATTCGGTGAAATGACATAGACTTATCTAATCAATTTATTATGGATGATTAAAATAAAATCAGTTTAAAATGAAATTTTGTATAATGTAAAATAGACAAGCTACCAAAAATTACAAAATTTTGGATGAATTTTTTAGCTTTTTTTTAGGGTTAGGGGGACAGCTTTAAGTATAAGTTGGTTTTGGAAGATTAAACAGAAACTCAAATCCGATTTCATTATAATCCACGATATTTATTATGATTATTATTGTTGTTAAGGTAATGATTGTAGTTGTTAACCGATAAAATCTACTTAGTCGACTAAGCCAGTTGAATTTTTTTTTTTTAGAAAATTGACCTAATGCTAGTCGATTCAAATTAAGGTACATCGACATAAGATATTTTGGAGAACTAGACAATCAAACAATTTAAATGGCAAGTGAGAGATAAGGTAACATTCGGAATACATATTTTTGGCATATTCAACTAAGCTGATTTTTTTTAAATTTCAACTTAGTCAAGTTTTATAAATCTAGGTCGATTATAAATACGTACTATTACTATATTATTACGTATCCATGAACGATGTCTCTATTATATCCTATGGACAAGCTACACGACTCGCAGAAAATGATCGTGCTTTATTTAAACCTTCGATGTATAGTATTAAGCTAAATTGAAAATTATATTTTGTACTGATTCCCAAAACAATAGTAACAATATGAAATAAAAAAAGCTTTATAGATCGGGTGTGAATTTTACATGCTACCGTGAATTATCGACAGCAATTTGATAATTGTTTTTTTAGAGGTTGTATTAATGACTAATTGTGATTTAAAGTACGTGGCTTTAGGAATGCTTTAGGTAACGACGCATAGTATTTAAGCGCGGAGAAAATGTTTAAGTGAGGTGAATACATACATATTCACTATGTATTTGAAAAAAAAGACATGTGAATGAATATTACGTACATAATACGTAAACAATTATAATTATTATTATTTATTATTATCAGTTATTATATATATAGCGATAACGTTAATAAACTGATTGTCTTAGCATTCAGGGTGCGCATGTGACCGACATTTACAGAACTGTGTATGTATGCGAGTTGCTTTCCCACAAAGACACTATTATGTATGCGAGTTGCTTTTCCACAAAGATACTATTCAATCAATAAATTCCGCTACCAATGATAGCCAAAACATTGAAAAAAGAAGACCATACGCTGTAAATCTTTATTCATATAAAAGGAGCTTTTTTAAGACAAACATAAGCTTAAAAAAAGAATGTTTCATAATTTTTCTTATTAAGTTTTTATCAAAGTTATGGATCTATCTAAATTTTTGTATCTTATTGAAACTAAAAGCAACGGAAATAATATTTTCTAAGAACTTAAGGAAGGTACCATAAAAAAATTTTTTTTTTAAAGAATGAATTTTAAAAGTAAAAGGAATTAAATTCCCTTGAAATTTTAAAGCGACAAAAATTAAAATAAGGATTAAAAAATATATAAATAACGAGATTTGTGATAAATAACACCGTTAAAAAGGATATACATATATGTTATATGTATCCTTTACAAATATTCCTTTATAAATATTAAAAGGAACTAACTTTTTTGACCAACAAACCTATGTGTTGATGCATAAGTCCTATGGATATTGAATTCTTGTTCTGCTTTGATCATCATTTCGTTATATTCTTCCTCGGTTATGTCTAGATAAGAAATTATCCACGGCTTCACTTTTCCAGAAAGTTGACGAGTGTAGGATACACCCAATTCACCCGCTCGGCGACCCCAACTTCCAATGGGACTTATGACGACTTCATGTTGAATTCGGGATATTTGGCCCGTTGATGTTAATAACCTTCCAAAACTTTCACAAATGGATCCATTTATATCTTTTAGTCTTAGATGGTTTAACACTAAAAATAACATTAAAAAAAAGATCAGATATTAATTAAAATAATAATAATAATACCGATATAATGGCGATAGAAGAAATAAACTACGTACATGCATCATTCCATCTTTCGAAATTTGGACCACAATTGTAGTATTTTGAATCAATCTGGGTTAGTTCTACCCATCCATCAGGTTTAGTTAACCTTACGATTTCATTAACAATTTTATCTTCCCAGTCTCTTTCAGTAAAAGTGGTTCCATAAAGTCGAACTAGAACGAAATCGAACGTATTAGAATCGAATGGTAGACCATCTAACACATTACTCTGTAAGAACCGTACATTGGATTTGGTCACAACGGAAGGAAACATTGGAGCGACGTCAACGCCAATAAAATGGGAATTGGGATAATCCGAAGCCATTTCGAGAGTCCAAGCGCCATAATTACAGCTATGTATGGTAAGAATAAATAATATCAATTTATTTTATTTTACTTTATTTAGATTAACGTAGACATAAAAAATAAACACACCAAATATTAAGGATTTTAGCGTTTCCATCTCTGAGTTTATCTTCAATAGGAGCACTATAATTGCTTTGCCACATATGTCTAATGAAATAATGAGGATCTTGTAGCCAATGTTTTTCTTCCTCAAGATTACTTGGAAGAGGGTATTTAAGATTACCATTCAGGCTCGTTCCAACCATACGATATACAGTATCGGATCGAGTTGGTTGAGTGCTCGGCAGGAAACAAACATAAGTATTTTGACGTGCGGCACCAGATTCATCGTTTACACTATTTGATGGTCTATTGCCCATAATAGATGAGAAAAAAAAATATCGGAGGATTTTTATCAAACAAAAATAGTAAAGAATGGAAAAAGTTTGTTTAACAATATCGAAATATTTCGTTTTGAATGGACCAGATGAAGAACTGATTTAACCAACGAACAAAACGAAAAAAAATGGGTTGTTTGGTGAAGGAAGAAAGAAATTTGTTAGCTTATTATATAAAGGTCATGAAAGAATGGTAAATGCAGATTTATTCAATTATAATCATCAAGCATGAACTCCGTTTTTTTTTTTTTTCTTTTGGTTTTAGATTACAAATGACAAGGCTTTATAATACTTTTATAATTTAATAATTCATGAATCTATTTTTTTTTTTTTGCAAAATTTTTTTTTTTTTGATTTACCGTTACGTGACATGACGCACGTTTATTTTGGTTGACCTTCTGCCCTTGTGTTCAATAAACCTTTTAAACTTAAAATTAAACTATAGATATATATAAACATTTAACCAATATATTACCGCATCACCCATGTATAGAAACTACACAAAGGTAACACTCAGATTTGATTGGTGCTTGCAAATTAAATCAATAAAAAACCCATGCCGAATTTACACACACAGTCCCCGGGTAATGAGATGCTTCCAAATGAGCATCGACATATACATGCATGGTACATAAATGAAACGCATTCTTGTATTATATTGGACGAATGAACGATAAACATACCTATGTACTCAAGTATTTGCGGTATGTATGTACTATCACACAAAATTAATATATTCGGAAGTCTTGATCTGTTGCTGTTACAGCTTTAAGCTAGATCAGCATATTTTGAACACAAAGTTTGATAATTATTAAATATTTAACCGATTAATAGATTTTGTTTTATTTTACATGAGACAACAAATAACTCGTTAAAACGTTACATTTAATAAATGAAAGAATCTTCCTGGTGAAATATAGTAAAATATACAAAATTATAATGTATTTTAATATGACAGTGATATTAATTACAATTTACTAATTAAATTGTTTACTCATGAGACTAATCGTGATACTAATCGTGAGACTAATCGTGATACTAACCGTGAGACTAATCGTGATACTAGTCGTGAGACCACACATTGATCTTCTTTATTACGCCATCAAAAAGACATCGTTAAGTATCTCACTGGTGCTGGTATTCGGGAAATCCATTGACACGGAATAGTGCAGATATTTCCATGTTAATTTTAGGACCTCGGTTATTACATCAAGAAGTATGCATTATTAATCTTTACTGGTAAATATTTTATTGATTAGTAATTGAACATTTTCTATGGAACATATTTGAAAAAAATATTACAAACTTTTTTAAAACCAGTGGTAAATGTTAAGCAAAACCAAAAAAGGTTTTATATTTTTATATACAATATTTTCAATGTTTTAGCCACATTTATCAATTCATTAATGATGAAATAGGCAGATAATTGTATATCATTCTATTCTTACATTCAAAAATCTACATTTGTCATCTTTATCCTTTAAAATCACGAATTAAAAATAAATCCAACCCAAAATACCATAACATTAATCATTAACGATAATATTAATAACGTCATCCCAGGATGACGCTTTTTCGTCGTACAAGCCGTTATATTCATACATTCGGGGTATTCATACATTCGGAGAAAAAATATCGATATCGACGTCCATATGAAATGAAAACTAGGAAAATCTTTACATATCGATATAGAGCTTTTCTTAATCTTAATTAGGAAAATGTTCATCATATAATAAACTTTAACCTTCACATTTCTTAATGTTAGGGTCGGTGATCGGCTCCACTTTAAATTTAGTTCTCCGATAACATGCGCACCAGATTTTCGATGCCGGCACATGTAAAATGTAAATTCATGATTTCCGAATTTACTATTTTATTTCCTTTTCATCCATTTAGGCACTATATGCATCTCATTTGCCAAAAATGTCATTATTATTTATTTTATATAATAAACAATTATATATTTGTAAATAAAAAATCTTATTTGATATGAATTTATTTATAAACTTATAATGTTGGAACGATGATGTATCTAAGCATGCATGCAACAATTGAAAAAGCATTGGATACAATAAATATGTTTTAGTCTGTTATCATGCTATTATGAATGCTATCTTATTAATGTTTATGTCTCATTAATCTTAATGTTTATATATCAATATATGCAAATTATTCATTACAGTACTCTAATGACAGGATTTATCCGATAAACTAGTTTGTTTTTTTTCGATTTGATTACATATTTAATATCCTATTACTTTAGCACCAATCGTTATTTAATACCTTTTTTTAACAAAGAATCATTGTTCTATAATGAGAATCTTGTCCGATTATTTTACTAATCAAACATTGAATTGAATCATTTTTACAAATAATGATAATATCTATAATATCACCGTTCATTATATAAATAGAACATTGCGAAATATTTAAAACACAAATAATGTTATTTATAGCTTAAATGATTTGTTCAATAATTTGGTTATTTTAATCCTTCTAATTCGTTATTGTTTCAGCCTTGATTTTACATCAATATGAATTTATAAAATTTTTACAAATTAACTAGAAAAAATGAAAATGCACGAACTTCTGTACTCACTTGTACAAATTTTTTAAGTCTCCCATTCACCATACTACAATACCAATGGTCTTTAAGCACTATTCATGTAAGAGTGTGGCTTTAGGGAGGTAACCGTTGCATTGCATCTTTAATATATGATTAGATTCTAATCTATATACTAAATATATTATTATGATTATTATAGATTATTCTTTTTAATTAAGCGCGTGAAATGGAACTTAAGAAAGTTGCTAGAAAATCTAAAAAAATCTTGAGTAATCAAATACGTATATGCATTGAATGCATTGATAATTACAAATTAATTTGCAATCAACAGAATGTTATTTAATATATTTAATATATATATATATTAAATATAATAAATAAATAAATAAATATATATATATAATAAACAAAATTTAATTTTATTATATAATATAAATAAATGCATTATTTATAATTATAAAATTTAATAATTATTTGTGAAACCTTATTCGGTAAGGGTTCTAAACAAGATACATCATCTTGCTTTTGGTTCAGCCAATAGTGGCTAATGCGTATGTTTATAAATGTCACACGTGGACTAATATAAATAATTGGCAATATAGGAAAGCAGGAATAGATGCTGAACGGATTGAGAATATTGTCATTATGTAAAATATGGTATTTTGGCTGATAGTTTCATAAAAGGTCTTGATCAATTACCACAGAAACTTGATGCAAATGCGCTTCTTATATAGGTAAAATCAAAAAAAATAACAATAAAAGCATTATTGTCAATGGTAACCTCCGAATGTTTGATCCTATCAATATCTATATCTATGTACTCTTTAACAAATCATCTCAGGTTTTTAAATATTCCGCATTTCAACATCAATGGCCTCTCCATTATCCGTTTTCGCATCTCTGGCGTTGATAAAAAATTTTTGATTACATAATTGATTTTTGCATTTTACTATTTTTCTACCTCCAATTATAATTAAAACCCTTATGCGAGATGCCACGTACTTGGAAAATATGGTAACACAATTATAAAGTGTTGTTTACTTGTTAATAATGTTAATATATAAATATGCGTACAATTTAATACGGACACAAATCTTAACTTATCAAAATAAACAACGTATGCGCTCCTTAATGTTAATGATGTGTAAAATTGAAAACAAAACCCTCTATGCACAAGCGACCTGAACATGAGCTTATTTTATCTATCTTTAGCATTTATTAGTAAATCTATAGTACTGCAGACGACTTTACAAGTTGAACGAATAAATAGTTTTTTTACATCGTGTAATTGTTCTCACTAATTAAATTAGATTCTTCCAACAAAAAAACCATATATATACGTACATATATATGCGTATATACACGCATATATATATATATCATATATGTATATATGCGATTTATACAAATTAAAATAAATCACCATTAATATTAAAAAAAAAAACTAAAATAAATATGCTAAGTTTAATATCAATTATTGAGTTTTAAATGAGTATTTGCATAATTATCACAAGTAAATTGACTTATGGACGTGCGCATGTACAAACTCTTGCTTTTACAGTATATTTTAAATTTTCTTGGCAAATTATATATTAACCGCTGCTCATATGTATTTGATTATTTTTCACAAAATTTGCACATTTGTCAATTTGCAACCCCCCTATTTTCATTAATTCTGTATCATTATATGTATAGAGGTCCATTGTTATTCGTGCGTACCCTTTCTTCCGTTACACGGCTGTTTGTCAACTATTTGTCACATCGTGTTCCCAAGTTGGTTGTTTATTAACGCTAAGTAATTACCATTATTAGAGTTGGAATATTGGCGCTCTATTGAGAATTTTCGCCTGCCCCAATCCATTGCTTCATTATTTATCACTAAACCTTACTGATTTGTTATATCTAATCTATTTAATAATTGCAAATTATTTAAATGCAAATAAGTACTTATAAAACAATTGGTTTATTGCTTTATTTTGCTTTTTCCATCTCTAAATAATTTTAGTGTATTCTTTTAAACCTATATAAATAGTGTATATATATATTAATTTAGTTTTATAATAATTTTAAAAATTATTAAATTTAAAAACTAGTACAGTACAACCAGGAATCCGGGATGTCTTATGACGAACTTAATGGAGCATGAGCTATCTCACGATTACGGTGAAGAATCAGAGGCCTTCCGACCGTTTGTTGATCTTCGCATAATGATAACTCTTGCCTTTAAAAGGTGTGACAGATCCTAAGGATGTCTAAACACCTTCAGGATAGCGGAGGGAGAAAAAAAAAACTAGTACAAACCTTTTTATAATCACAATACTATTAATTTTATAATCAAATCTTTTTTTATGTAAAACAAACAGTGTGGGACGACTGTATAGTTATATCTAAATTATATCTTAATTAATAATATTTTGTTATTTAATATATTTTTTTATTATTTCTAGATTTAAGCAAAATAGTTTGTTTAAACATTTTATATATTTAATTAATTTTAGTTATATATTTTCTAAGAAATTGACATTTGTATTGTTAAATAAAAATGCAAATATTTTAAAACAAATATTACTATTGAGTAGATCTCTTTAGTAGTCTTAAGCAAAATTGTTTTTATATTTTCTAATTCTAATAATAGTATAATTATTAAAATTGATTTAGAAATTTTTGATTAATTTTAAATAAAAACTACTAAAGCTATGCAAAATTAAGTAATTAATATTCATAACCTAACCAAATCAAAATTTAAAAATTTGTAAAAAAAAAAATTTATATGTTTTACTAACCAAGTAGATTTTTTTTAAAAAAAAAATTTATACAGTTATGCAAAGGTTTTCTAATGATTAAAAAGATATCTTGTATACAAAATTTCTAGAAAATTAGAAATTTTATAAAAGAAATATATTTGTTATAACAGTTACATTTAAGTTATATTCTAGATAAGTCTTTGTTATTAAAATAGTTAGTACTCAAATATATAAAATTTTTAAAAAAATAACCAGCTAGGTTTGTTTATAAAATTTTTAAAAAAATTAACCAGTTAGGTTTGTTTAAGAATTTTTTATAATTAAAATCAAAGAAATTAAATTTATATAACTTTTTTTTTGAGTTAAAGTTTCTGTTTTTAAAAAACAATATTTTTATTCAAATTATATAGACATGAATGTTTTTAAAGACTTTTTTATATAAGATATTACAACTAGCTATATATGCATTTTTGATATCTAATTTAAGTAATTTAGTTATAAAGTTTCTTAAATCCAAATCAAATTAAATATTAAATTAATTTAATTTGATTTAATTTGAAAATTTTAGATTTAAATTTGATTTAAAAAACAATTTAAAAGATTAATCAATAAAAATAAAACTTAATTTACAAAAAAATTTATTATATTAATTGATTTTGAGTTTTTAAATAAAAGTATTTTTTTAAACAAAATATTTCTAATTTTATAAAACAAAAAGTCAATTGTCTTAATAAAATTTTAAGTAAATAACTTATAATTTTAAATATATATATATTAAAATATCAAAGTAGAAACTTTATTAAATAATAGAAAAATTATATTAAAGATTTCTAAACTACATTTGTGTTACTTATTTTAAGACATCCAATGTAACATTACACTTCCATTTTTATATAATATTATTATTAATTGTTTTAAATTAATTTTAAGTATAGAAAAGTAGATTTCCGAATAGCAACTCTTTCTGTAGATCACTTATACCAAAACTACAAAAAAAACATTTAATTATTTCTCAACTTTTTACTAAGTAAACCTTACTTGGCCCTTTAAGTAAAGTTATTAAGCACATTTTTCTCCTCCTAGGCGGCTATGTTTTAAGTTCCAAAAATATCCGGCTGCTGAGAAAAGTTTAAAAAACCAAAATTTTGGTTTTTGTTCATTTATACAAAATTTTACTAATTAAACATATCTTCTTATCTATTTAAAAGTTGTTCAGCTCACTGAGCCGGACATTTTAATATATAGTTTGTTCAAAACAGACAAAAACTCATAGAGATATAAGCAAAAAGCGAAAACAAAAACTTACTCTTTGCAGGTTGTTTCATTGGCATTTTAGGAAAATTTACAGGATTGCCCCAGAAATTTCACTTTTATGGTACCCATTAGAATTTCCTAAACATCCAATCAGCTTATCTGAAGCCTATACACTTTTCCAAACCTTCCTAACTAGTCTGGAAACCTCTAAATCAAACGAATTTTTTCATAAAACATATTTAAAGACCTATTTTTAAAACAAAATATCAACCTTGACAACAACTGTACCTGATACCATCAATCTTGATTATTTCTACCAAAAGTATCCTAAAAGCTTTGGTATTGGTATCCTTGAAGATGCAGCAAATACATCATGCCCAATTTCTGTAAACAAGCAACCAAACAACTGCTCAACTACAGAACTCAGAAGAGGAACTAAAAGTTGTCACTACTTTAAAGCACTTGAATCTAGTTCTATTATTACATGCTTCTGTGGTAAATTCCACACTCACTTTATCTCAACTACTAATCAAATCTACAAACAACCCGAAATCATTACTAGCAACAAAAAATCTAAAGATAAAAAATCTTTAGCAAATAACATCGCAAATTCTACTGAATTTATTCAACCATCCCCTACAACATCACCCTTACCTACTACACACAACTATCAATGTGCTAAATGCAACTTGCCTATTGCCTGCAAAGAAATAAATAATCAACATTACTTGGTAGCAGATGCAATTCTTTACAATGATAAACCTTATCATAAAACATGTGCAAACATTCATCAATCGCCTTAACAATTAAGCTCTTCACCTACATTTATCCAAAAACTCTAACAAATGATCAGTTCCTATAACCTACTAGCATCTGAACTCACTTTTACAACATCACCCACAAGTTATACTAGCAACCCAAATGCTATGGATTTGGACAATAATACAATTAATAATGATAACCAACAACCATCACAGTTCAACAAACAATTACAACAACAACAACAACCAAATAAACAACAACAACCAGACAAACAACAACAACAACCAAACAAACAACAACAACAATAGCAAACACAACCCAATATTAATAACAACTAACAAAAAACCAAAACCAACCCAACATTCGACTAGATTACCAACTTTCCTATTACTGAAGAAATGAAAGATAAATCTCAATTCTAAACAGATTTTGCTAGAAAAATCTTTAATTTTCTTAAACAGTATCTATATGATTTCAGGCCTGAAACTGAAATTAAACCAAAAATTAGTGATCAACCAGCTCTTAAAGCTAGCTTCTACCATATTATCCATAAAATAGCAGGAGAAAGACCACAATTTTTAGTTGAATTTATTCAAAAAAACAATCCAAATACTGACAAAGCTATAACTATTTCTTTCGATGTACTTGAAGAAACTCTTAAAAAACTGATTCTTACATTTACCACTATATTTTTTTACAAAACTCAACTACCCAAAAATCTTTGCATCATCTGCAACTATTCCTTCTTATACAAGTCCCAATCGATTACAATTTTGTATCAACCTTGCCCGCCTTCACCTCTATCTTACAAATAACTATCAAGCTATTGACTATATTAAATTTGCTGAAAATATTCAAATTAGGCCTAAAAGGTTTAGAATTTTATCAGAAGTAGTAGACTTCGATAAAGAAAAACAATACCTTACAATTAGTTCAGACAGCAAATTCAATATATATCTTAAATTCAACATTCCTAAAACACTCTTTCTACAAAAACTTAATATCCCATCTCTTAAAAACTTACTTAATCACTTTAATCAGTAGTTCAAACAATTCTTTTCATTATATAATCACCAATTTACTAAACCTATAGATGAAACTAAGATTTTTAATTCACTTAAATATTAATTTCGACAAAAATTTATCTTTTACCTAAAAGAAATTATGCCTTCCAAACTAAATTTTACAAAACCTAATAACCTACAAGAATGTTATAATGAAGCAATTAAACATACTAATCATCACATTATTACTTGTACAGATGGAAGTTGCATTTATTTAGATAAAGCTAAATATACAAAAAAAGAAAAAGAAGTCAAAATTAACAACTTTGAGGAACAACCTCAATATTATGAACATTCTTCTCAACTTTTTAATAGCATCTTTCAAAAATTCTATATTGATTTTTCTAAACAAAAGAATAAAATTTGGCAACAACCCAAACTTGATCCTTCTTTATTTTATAAAAATAGCAAACATGAAGCATCCTTTAACAAACAAATTCCAACAACTCTACTTGACAAACT
>CAJVQA010003710.1:0-18882 GCA_910591915.1 Cetraspora pellucida | reverse complement strand
TGGTAGAAATGATAGATCTAATAGAAATGATAGATCTACTAGAAATGATAGAAATGATAGAAATGCTAGATTTCCAGTACAGTAATTTGAGCCAATTAGAATCAAGTCACATGTATTATAATTAATGCTTTTTATCAAAATCGTTCCGATCTTGTGATCCCATGATCAGAATCACATGATCTTGTGCTCATTAGAATCATTTCAGTGAGCTGAATCCAATAGTAGTTGTTTCATCCAAATTGGTTTGGTACATTAAAAGTTATGGTCAAAAATGTGTAAAACTCTTAATGTTAACATTAGTTAACATGTCTTTTCTCTGTTAGTGATTCTCCTAATAATATGCATCTTTATGTTTTTTAGATTTTTTTAGCATACAGTATGTACAGTACATATAGTATATATAATTGTTTTTAGTAATATAATTGGTTGACATGATTCATATATAAGTAATAGGCAAAAATTTTAGATACATAGCACTAGATTTCTAAAAAAATTAAATAAGCCAATACTGAATAATTAAGTGTTTGTCTGAATTTTCTCTTTTTTTTGCTCCTAAGTTCAAAATATTAATATTAACAAACTAATCAATCTTGAATAATCTTAAATAAAATTTAGCAAATTTAAATTTATTATTATTTTTTTTTTTAGCAAAAACAGCTTATCATAACTTGATTCAGATTTTACTTTATGAACAATTTAATAAAAACCACCTAATTACTAATTTATAAACACTTAAAAAATATCATGAAAAACTACTGCTAATGCAAATCTGAAGTCACAAAGTTCTAATCAATACTTGAAATACTCTATCTATGACCAAAGATTTTATAAAAGTATATTACTTTTTAGTAATTGAATATCTTTAGCATATATTAAAAAATTCAAATATTGGTTCTCAATTATATTTGGGTCTGAAATTCTTTTTGAATTATGTAAAGAATTGTGAAAAGGAAATCCTTGAACAGAATCACTTCTATTTAGTAAATCTGATTTAATGACTTCACAAAATAATTAACTAAAAATAGATAATTTAATTAATTATTATTATTGTTATGTAATTATATATAAAAATAATAATAATTGATCAAAAATTTTGTCTAATATAAATATAAGCAATTTATATACATAAACCTGTTATTATATAAATACTTACTTATTATAAATTTACTATAGGTTCATTTAAATATAGAGATTTCATTCAATATGTTTTTTAAAATATTTTGAAGCAAGGTTGAATTTAATTATTCATAAACAAAAATAATTCATTAAAGGTTCAAATTCAATGAATAATTCCTTATAGTAAGATTCTACTAAATTTATATTTAGAAGAACATGTATTATGAAATTAATATGAGTAGTTCTTAGTAGAAGAACCAAACTACTATATTATAGAACTATCTTCTTTAATACAAAAAATAGTAGTCTGGCTTAAGGATCAGCCACTTTCTCAATATTTTGATTTATCTGTCAATGAAATTTTATATTTCTTTAATAAATATTAGAAACTTCATTCTATTAAATTTCAAAATCAACATTTAGTTAAATATATATTAACAAATTCATCTTTTAATCTGAACATGTCAATTTTAAAATTCTTCTTAAATTTATATTATGACAACTTTGATACATTTAGAAACATCTATCACTCACTAGATAGAGTTTATCTACAAATTAGTAATATGCTATATAAAATAAGAAAACAACTATGCAATTACTTTGTTACTAGGTTTGTACCTTTTGAAAGAAATATTAAAGACTTTATAAAACCTTTTTTTAAAAAGATTAAAAAACTAGAACAAGAATTTATAATAAACTTAAATGAAATTGATTATTAGATAAAAGGTAGTTAATAATTTTGAAAATTAGACCAAATTATATAATATAATTTTTACTGTATAATATTACAAAATTGTTCTGAATTCAAAAATGCTTATTAGGTAAATTAGGTGTTTTTATAGCAAATGTGGCCCAGAGCAATGATATTGTAGAAACATTATAACATAATGCATATAGAGACTTTCAGATATACAAAGCAACTAAAGATTAATTAGTAAATCTTTCATTTGATATTTATTATAATAAATATTATCATAAATTAACTAATCAAAAGTTTCATATTATAAGCTAGCAATCTTCTAAAAATACCAAAACTAGGCTTTGCTCTTAGATGGTCTATGACTTTTACCTAGACCATTAGATCCACTTTTGCATAATCATCATTTGCATATATCACAAGATGCATATCATGCAATTCCTAGTAATGTAGTCTAATTACTTAACTGTACTTATTTAATTTTAACTACATATAGTATAAATAATTTAATTGAATGCTAAAAAAGTTTTAAAATTCCAACACAATAGTCTTATATGCCAAATTCAATTACTTATAAACATTTATTCATGATGTTTAATAATTTAAGAATTCTTATGATCTTTTCTTTTATTCTAAAGCAGTGTTTAATTATTAATAGTATTAGAGATAATTTTTTAAAATCTACATATGATAGATTAAATTTTTCACATCAATCAAAAGTTCAGAATTATATTACTTATTTATTATTATTATTATTTTTTAAAAAAAGAGGTCTATCCTCTATCTTTTTATTAATTAGTTAATTTATATATGTGAGATACATGCTAAAAAAACTAAACTAAGAAAGATGAAGGTAAGAGCTACTTTACTCTTAACCTATTCTTTGCTATAATAGTCAGTAGATCTTTAGTCTATAATAAGATAACTAAGAGAAGATTGTCTATAAGTGATGTAATAATAGATTTTTTTATTTAATAAGAAAAGTAAAATTGGTTTAGTTTTGGCCAATATTAGAGGTTGTAAAGGTAATGGAATTGAACAGAAGAATTCATATTGTATTATTCTAAAGAAGAGCCAGAATTTTTTATATATTGCAGAGATAATATTTTAATGAATAAGAGAAACATATTTGTATTTGTGTTTGCTGTTTTCGAATAATGCCAAGGTGTTATTAGTTATTAGACCTAATGGTATCTACTTGTTAATATAGTTTAAAGTGAAAGTTTAGATAAAACTATTTATATTATAGCAAAATATTTTGAGCCTATTTGCTGCTTTATATACAGCATTTGTTATTAATGTTGTAAAATGTAAATGATTTTCTAGACAATCTAGAAGATATATAATAGTTTCAGAAGTACTATAACATCTTAAGCAAAAATAGTTTGGATACTTGGTAACATTCCTTTAGTAAAGAAGAAGATGTGTAAGTAGTTCTTTAGATAGTAGTTTGATTTTAAAATTTTTTAGTACCAAAGAGAATGGATCAGTTACTAAGATTAAAAATTTTTCTTCATATGATATGTATTGTAGAGATAATGTCTAGTTGATATTATTTTGTGGATTGTGCCAGTTAGAAATTTGTTGTTGATAGAACCAGGCTGGTCTATTTGTAATTTGGTATACTTGTTTTATTATGGTTTTCAGTAAGTATGTACAAGAATTGCTAAGAAGTTTTGGAACAAATCAATTATATAAGAATTTTTGTAGTATAGAGTTCAGTAGAAAGATGTTGTTTTGCATTTCTTAAATTTGAAGTTCTTTGTCAAGAGTGATTGTAATTGTATAATTGTATGTTATTGCTTTTAGCATTAGAAGAAAGTAGATATGTTGTTGTTTGTCAAGTATAGGATAGTTCTGTAGTTAAATAAACTGTACAAGGTTAATTAGATTAACAAGTGAAGAGTTGTTAGTATATATTTTTATATTAGCATAAGAGTTTGTTAAGGTTAGCACAAATGTCTATAAGATTAATAGAGTATTTAAATAAGAGGGCTATAGGTTGGTAAAGCAACCAAAGATAATATAAAAGTGTTGAAGTTGGCATTTTGCCACTATATAAGAGTTATTTTTTACTTTTTGTCAACCACTTGTTATATAAAGTGTTATAGTTTTCTTATTGAAGTTAGCCTTTGTTAAGGTGTTTCAAAGTAGTATCAAAGAATCAGTAAAGGAGAAAAGAGGTTTGGCTAAAGTTGAATGTATTTTCCAGTTAGAATATTAATGTATTGTAGTTAATGTTAAGACTAAAGCCTTTTTGAAGTTATTTAGATTGATATAAATTTTTTTTTTGCAATTTACTTGAAGATTGTATATTGATTTTGTTGCATTAAAGTAACAGTACTTAGATAAGTAAGTTATATTTTTAAGCATACATCTTTGACATGCTATTAGTGTATTATTAGAATATAAAATGTAGTATTGAATTTTTAAGTTTTTGTTGAAAGGATTGTAAATTCTTTCAAAGATTCCATCCTTAGTAATTATCTAACCTTTTTTGTTGAGTATTCAATTGGCTAAAGTATATAGGTTTAGTTAAGGTAATGTTAGAGATAGATTTGTAGATGCAGTTATTAGATCTTGCATCAAGTAGAACCAATAAGAACATTGGCCTTAAGGTATTTTTTTAATATTATGATGAAAATTATTCCATGTTAAAAGTTTTATATTAGTTGCATTTAGAAATTGTTCAATGCTTATAATATTGTAATTGTTTAGTTTTTTTAAAAAATATAAAGCTCTAGAATGATTTAAAAGGATTTGATTTATAGGTGTATCTAAGAACTTCTTTGGATATAGCCAGCCATCATTGTCATATGAGGTTTGCATTTCTAATATATGTAGTGCTATTATTATTTGGCATGTTTGTGTATTTATTTGTGTTAGTGAAAATATAAAAAGTTGTATCAGAATTAAGATGTTTGTAAGTGCTGTATTTTGTAATTGTTGTAGTCACAATTTCAGAAAAAAGAAGTTAAAGTTGAAATAATTTAGATTTTTTTGAAGTGTTGAGACTAGTGCTAAAGTTTGTGTCTAGATTAAATCTTTTAGTGCATAGATATCTGAGTTAAATAGAAAGGAGTTAGGAACTCCTTATGCTAGTTTTGCTTTATGTTTTACCAATTGGATACATGCTCTATTAAGTGAATTTATTTGTGAAATAGTGAGAAATAAAAAGTATAGCCAATAGATAAGTCATAGAGTAATAACACTATTTATAATATAAATTGCTTATTTTTCTGTTATATTGGTAAATTGCAGTTTTTTTAAATTAATTTTGGCCTTTGCTATTATTTTTTTTGTACTAGTGTTAGCTTTTTCTTAGTTGAAAACCATGCTTCTAAATATTTAAATAGTGTTCCATTGTCAATAGCAACCAGTTGTTTATTGTCAAAAAGTATAAAGTTATCTGAATCTAAAAAGTTTTAACTAGAGTAGATTTATAGGAGTTAACCCTTATATTAGCAAATTTGTAGAAAAAAGAAGCAGTATACAAAATGTTTGTAAGAGATGTTTTGTTTAGTACAATCTATAATAAGTCATCTATATATGCCATTACAGAAATATATATTTTTTTTAAACTTAAAGAAGAATTCTACTAAAAAATCTCTAATGCTCTTTATGTATTCTTGATATTAGTAGGTTATAGTATATCTTTTAAAGAAGAGGTAAAATTGTTTCTCTTTGGTTAATACCATCTTTTATTAGGTATGATGCAGTTAAGCCTAGAGTAGTGATTACTTTGTTGGTTTAATGTAAGAGCAAATATAATAGCAGGTTTATAGTTTTGTTTGAAATATAAATTTTTTTAAGGGCCTTGTATAAAATAGATATATAAATTGAATTAAAAGCTTTCAACATGTCTTAAGAGAGAATTCAGATTTCTTTATTGTTTGTGGTTGCATCTTCAAGAATGTGAGTAAGTTGAGAAATAGGTTGTAGTATAGATTGATATAAAAAGGCTGCAAAATTGTAAAATGATAGTACTTAGTTGTGAATTAGAATATTTGTGAGTTGAGTTGTTATAATTTTTGTAAAAATTTTTCTAATATAGTCTATTAGTGTAATAAGATAAATAAAGTTATGTTTATAGTTGTATTATTGTTTCTTTAAAATTGGCCAAATGTTAGCTTGTAACTACTAATTATAAATAGTTTCTTGTGTTATATAGCTGTTGAATATGTTTAGAAGAAAACAAAGTGCTAATAAGAGCAAGTGTTAAAGAACTTCATTTATGATTCCTAAAGGTTCAGTTGCTTTTCTTTTGGATGCTGCTTTTATTATTTGTTCAAGTTCTGTTATAGTAATAGAAAATAAAAGGTTGTTATATATATTGCTTTGAATATTATTAAGTAGAAGGTAAGTTGTTTTTTATTCTTTCTAATTGTTTTTATTAAAGAAATTGCTTCTGGTCTAGTCTTTAAAATGTAGATGTATTGCTTCTTCAAATTTATTTTTCTCTGTAATTATTTCATTTGATCAAATAATTTTTTTAAAACTAATTAGTTTTGCTCTTCTTTTTAGTATACTATCTAGCATACAACTAGTATTGTCTTTAAAATCTAAATATTTTCAGTTTGTATAGAATTTAATTTATTCACTTTGCTTCTTTTTTTTCTTGAAGTTGTATATCTGTTAAATTATATGTTTGTGATGTTTTATTTGTGCTATTGTATCTAAAGAAAAGAGGTTTAATTGTGTTTGTGTTATTGGAGAAATATCAATTTCTGCTATTTAATAAAAATCTATTGTATATAAATTATATAATTTTTATTTAATTTTTGTCATCTTTATTAAAATTTTGTTAGAAATTTGTATAAATAAATAATTTTTTATTTTTTTATAAATTTTAAATATATAATTTTTGTAGAGATTTTGTCAAATAATTAAAATTTGTATACTATTTAAAAAACTCTTCCAAAAATCCTGATTTTATAGCAAAATTGAGAAAACAAAAATTTTTTTGAAAAAGCTAAACTAAAACATATTTTAACTAATTAACTAAATACTAGCATTAACAAATAGTACAATATAAACTTTAACAGAATTAAATAAAGCCACAAGAAAGCTTTTTGCACTTCAATCTCCTTTTTATTATTGTTGCCAACTAAGTTGGCAACTAGAACCAATATTAGCAAAGACAATGATAAGCCCCAAGACAAATATTCCAAACAATATACACAAATATGATTCATTTAAGAAACTATGAATAAATAAAACAATAAGAAAAAATATAAAACTAATAGTAAAATTGCTATTTCTATATAAGCAAGCAATAGAAAAAATACTAATAAAAAAAAATTAAAAAAAATGGAGATTCTAGTATACCCCCCAAAAATCTAGCACTAACATCATTACATATAATAACAACAACCACAATCTCAAATCTTCATATGAACAACTAAACTGAGCAAGACCCAATTTAGAACCCTAACAATATAGATGCTGCTTCCCTTTTGTCAATGCAGATAGAAAAAACAAACAACTCAGCTCTATCCAACCAAATGCCTTAGTCCAACTTGGATGTCAGCACACTAGAACAACAACCCAATATGGAAGTAGAGCACACATCAACAAATATAGAGGATGACAACAATAAAGAAACCTGATTAACTAATATAATACTTGAAAAACAGCCACAAAAAAAAAATATCATATAGCCAAGTACTAGTTAAAAACCTTTCAGAAAAAACTAAAAAAACTCCAAACCCTTATTTCCAAGCTAATAAAAAAAAAAAATAAAAAAAACATATACAGGCAGCCCTAGAAAAAATTAGACAAGAAAAACTAGAATCATTTGATACAACAATTTGGATATAACAAAAAACCAAGGATGCACTAACCTTACTTCAAAACCGAAAAGAACTAATTAGATACAAGTTGTCAACAAAACCAACTACTATTCATATTCCAACAGCAATAAAAGCAAAATTCTTTCATAGAGACACAGCCTTCTTTAGAAGCTTTACTCGAGTTTTAGCAATTAGACCACAATACCAGAAGGAATTCAACATCTTATTCTTTAATACATTAGATGCATATAAAAAACAGCATGATGTACTAGCTACTAATAAAAAAAACTGAGACAAATTTTCGAATTGTTATATACAAAACTGGCACTAAACTACTTAACTAACCTGAACTTTAACCTCTTATATGCTTGGGAAATCACAAAATATATTTTTTACTTAATCAGTTTTGTGAAAATTTAACAGAATTTAGACTTTGAAACAACAAGAAAGGCTGTCTTAGAATTAATGAATAAAATGCTAATTCCCTTGCCTAACAGACCAGAGCTCATTCCAGATTATTTGTTTTAAAGTATTCTCTTTAACTTACCTATTACAAACCGATAAGTTCTTATACTGGCAGTTAGAACACTGCATCTAATATTCTCCTTTGATAAGCTACTAGACGAATATATCGCAGACAATTATAAAAGTTTATCAGCTTTATATACAGATCTAAGAAATGAAGTACAATATCTCTTTTCTATTGTAGACAGAGCTAAGCTAAAAAAGCTAGTTTACTATAGAGAGACCTTACAAAAATATTATATTTTTTAGCAAATTCTAGCTGAATACTTTGATCTACTAGCACCAAAATGCCTCTTGCCTTCTACTCCACAAGACCTAACACTCAAATTAAGAGAAAGATTCTCTTTTCTACCTAAAAGTTAAGATTACTTTAAGAAACATATCAGATTACTATGCATGAACTATTTCTTTATCAGACTACCTAATGACTATATTATCTCTCGAAAATGACTATCTTTAAATCCAATAAATTTAAAAATGTCCAATTTTACATTTTCTTTACAGAGCACAAAAGAAGTGAATGCTTTTATCAAATGTGTCCTATGAATCTACAATATCCCATTACCATTGCCACAAGCTTATTGCAATTTCAATTATACAGATCACTCAGATCTGCCCAAAGATACCAATTTAGTTACTTTGGTCAACCTAACTTTACCAATATTAACTTCTAAAGAGTTAAACATAGCAGTTAAAGCATTATGAGAGCACTATTATTTTCATGCCATACCTCAGTCTTAAATCCAGATAGAAAGAAAAAAAAGACAACTAGAAACTGAATCAGTCTTGCCCAAACTACTATTAACAGTAGAACAACTTTGCATAGCCCTTGAACAAAAACAAATTACAAACATACACATTCCAGTATGAAAGCATTATAATATTCAATTAGTTATGGAAACTCTTAGACAAAACTTTACCTATCACTCTTTATCAGAATACATTTTTGATCTCATAAACTTATCTGAACCATCTTTTGAAATTTTTAACTCATCAAAACAAATAACAACTACACATACACAAACATTAAACAGAAAAGATGATAACAATATGGATTACTAATGAGCACAAGCTATCATATAAACAATTTGTCTTTAGCAGATAATAAGAATGAATCAAAAAAAATTAAACTAAATTTAAATGAAAAAATCAACATAACTACACACAACATTAGAGGTATTAACAATATACTAAAAATGCAAAACTGGATCAAACATTGTATAGAATCAAATCTACATATAATCTCTATAACTGAAACTAAACTAAAAGACTTAGCAGCAAAATCCTACACCAATCCTTTTTACAAAATATATGCATCTATATGACTCAAATCAAAGAGAGGCTAGTCTGGGAATAGCTTTATTAGTCTGCAACCAATTACAGCCTTATATTCATAACATCAATATTTACTTGGCACTACAATTTGCATTAACTTCTTTTTTCCAAATAACAACAAGTCTCACATTATTTCAGCATATCTTTCTTCAAATCATCCTTCACTTTTAAGACAAACACAATTTCAAATTCATTCCTAGGTTACAGAAGCCAGATTTCAAAACTGGCATTTGATTATCTTGGATGACTTTAATGCAAATCAGTACAGAAACAAACAACTTTCAATTTTTACTAACCTAAATGCTGCCAACCTAACTAGCCTATTAGATTTTTATAACATACAAACACCTACTTGGCATAGTCCAAATTCAACCAGTCAAATAGATAATTTTTGAATTTCTTCAGATATACTTTTAGCCTTCGATCTACCAACATAATTGATGCTACTTATATTACAAACAGTGATCATCATATATTAAACACAACATGTCATACTAATTTTTATTTGCTAAAAGCTTTCAAAAACAAAAAAAAGAAAAGAAAAATATATTTATATAAAAAAACTATAGCAGATACATAGAACGAATTTGCAAACTCAGTAAATATATCATTCAATTCTTATAAAACCTTTTTACCAAATATGGATAAAGATGATATCAATAGAACATAAAATTACTAGGCATCAAAAATAAAAAAAGCAATGAATAAATACATCCTTTATACTTTTACAGTCTCACAGCTTTTCTTTGCTATGTTACTAAAAGCAACAAAACTCCATGCAGCTCTAAAAAATATTAACAAATGCTTATAACAACTATCAAATAGAATAACAGATACAATAACCTAGACTAATTAGTACTTAACAAAACTTAGCAGAAATCAGCATTATTCCTATTACTTAGGAGAAATTTGCTCATTTACAATTAAACACTATAGATTAAGTCAAACAATATAAATATACTATTTGGCAAGTATGCAACTATGAAAAAAAACAGAAACAAACTAAACACATTAAGTTCTATATTAATTACAGATACTCTAACTTTAAAGACAATACTAGTTAAATGCTAAATAGCATTCTACAAAAGCAAACAAAACCTATTAGCTATAAAAAAGTTATAACACCTAACAGCATAATCACCAACTAAAAAGAGATCAAAAAAGCTGTACATACTCATTTCAAAAACTGAACAAAAAATAATCCTCCTAACAATTCATTATGGAAAGAATAAAAGCCTTTTTACTCTTCACTTCAGCATATACAAAAGAATATTTATAATACTCACCTTTTACCTATTTCAATAACTGAATTGATACAAACAATAAATCTAGCCCTTAAAGAAAAGCAACTAAACCTTCTAGAATCACAAATAAAGTTCTTTAGCAATTGCCATCCTCAGCTCTTTTAGTTTTACTAAATATCTTCAATAGCTGCATAACACAAAAAATAGTTCTAAACCAATAGTTACAGACTAATATTTAGCCAATTCCTAAAAAACAACAATATAATTACAAACTAAATACCATCTATCCTATTACATTAATAGACTATACCAGAAAAATCTTTACAAAAATTTTAACAAATCATTTGACAGATATTCTAGTTCGAAACAAAGTACTCTCCTTTCATAACTTTGTAGCTTTTCCTCATCAATCAACACTTCAACTTATCTTTCAACTCACTCACATCCTAGAAGATGCAACTATAAACCAAAAAGAAATTTGGATCTTGTCCCAGGATATGTCAAAAGCCTTTGACTCAATTCATATACCAACTCTATGCAAATCTCTTGAAAAAATACATATACCCAACAAAGCAATTAACCTGCTATCATATTTGCTTTATTATTATATAAACAAAGTAATTACTAGTTTGGAACCAACTCAATCCTACTCTGTTGAAGATGGAGTAGATTAGAGAGAAACAATCTCACCACTATTTTGAAAGATCTATTATGATCCTCTTATATCTAGAATCCATATAGAATATCAAAGATTTACAAAAGAGATCTCATCTACTTATTCAAAAAAAGCTCATATCTCAGTAATGGCCTGCATGAATGATTCTCTGTAGATTGCACCTAACAAAACTTCTCTTACTAATATTCTTTATACAGCTTTTTCCTTCTATAATTTTGCCAATATAAGAGTCAATCCTACTAAGTTAATTCTAGCAAAAAACTCAAAAGATCCAGATAATAGTATAACTTTTAAAAATAAACAACTAACAGCAATTGCCAATGGAACACCATTTAAGTACTTAGGAGCATGATTCACTATTAACAAAAAACAAATACTTGTTCAAAAAGAAATCATAGCTAAGGCAACAATTAACTTAAAAAAGCTACAATTTGCCTATATAACAGAAAAACAAGTGATTTATATAATAAATAGTGTTATTCTTCCATACTTGCTTTATAGATTGCACTTCACATTTTTTCTAATACTAAAATCAACACACTTAACAAGATCTGCACTAGCTTAGTCAAATACAAAGCAAGACTGACTCAAGGAGTTCCAAACTTATTTCTATTCAACCCAAACATATATGCCTTAAGTAACTTAGCTCAGGCTTAACTTTCTTCTTTAGTAACAGTACTCCAGAAAAATTTAAACTATTACAGTTTTGATTTCTCTTTCTTAAAGCTATGACTACAACAATTACAAGACTCAGCTTTCACTAATACCTCTATTCTCATCCAACTTTTAGTTTTTCTAGTTTCACAATTAAATACACAAACTAGCCAAATAGTGTTTGCACTTCATGCCTTAAATTTACAGACCTCACGAAATAGTGACAACTGGTCTCATCCAAAAACTTTTACTAAAACTTCAATAAACCAAATTCTGTTAAACCATTCTAGAGCATTCTATCTTAAAGAAAAGCTAAATAATCATAACATTGCTAGCATAAAACAATTCCTAAATGCAACCAACTTAGAGCTTTTAGAATAAAACAATTTTTATTATAACATTAAAAAGATATCAAGAAGACATTGTCTATACTGGTTTCTTATAGTTTAAGACTTAATAGCAGCCTCAATTAATTCTTCATCAACATTTTCATACATAAACTCTTACACTTTGTCTCAATAGAACCCTAAAGAGAAAGGTTGGATAATTACAGATAATTCTATTATTAGCAAGATACATAATCTGTACAACAAAGCCCTTAAAGCTCAACATTACATTCTAAAGCCAAACAACATAATATCAGCATGTATAGGCTGTAATCTAAAAAATCGATTATATTACTCCAAGCATTGCTACTTTAATGTAACAACATTACTATACAACTTACAAGTAGACTGTAAAAAGAAAATCCACTTAGACATTGCAGACTTCAAAAAGGCACTAAACTTTACTAAATCAATAACTGTAACTCAAGAACAAACATATGATGCAAGCCCAATACTAGAAAGACCTTTATGTTCTTTTAAAAACCTGCCAATTAATCTTTAGAAAACACTAACAGAAGCTAACTTTACTACTAAGACATTAACAATTCAATTAACCTCCAACTGACAAATAGTAAACAACAACTCTCAAATAATAGCAAAATGCTATATACAAAATACCAATATCTGTTTTGACTATTTTACTAACCAATAGCCTTCACACATAAGCATAATGCTTAATTTATTAAATTTTATTCTTATTATAATCAATTTATATACAGAAATAAACATCTGTACAGACAATCCTATCTTTACTATGTATATCAACCTGGTAATTTCTATTAAACCTCACAACTATTCTGCACTAAACAAGCAGTAGCATACATACCTTCTCCTAATCCTAAAAGCATTCTCATATAATTGGCAACTTAACATTACTCTAGATCAAGATATAAAAATTAAAGAAACTACAAGTATAATTTTCCTATTAGACCCAGCACTGCAATGCTTTTTATACAACCACTTTGTTCCAAGACTTCTTAACAAACCATGTAGATACCTTTTAAAAACTACTTTAAAACATATACATCAAATTACAAATCAGCTGTCATGGTTTTATCAACAATGGATTTTAGGCTGACATACATTATAGAACAATATTGATTGGGCTTCTATACCAAAATACATTTCTTATGAAGAAAAACCACTAGTATTAAACACTGACCCATTATCTTTAGCAATCAAAAATTTCAAGATTAAACTGCTATCTGAAGAACTCCCAACTTATCTACTACTGCATTGGAGAAATAAAAAAAAATATCCAAACCACTTGTGTCTAAGGTGCTGTAATGCTTCTGAGGACATTGTTCATCTATTAACTTGCATTCAAAATCACATACAGTTTTCAACTTTAATTAGACAAACAGTATACAAAACCATATGAAAATTGAAAATACTATGCTTGCACTTGGATGCTTTTGTCAAAGCATTTGTTACTATACATATAACTAAGCAGTTACCACTAGGACTTATTACTAGAGACACATTAGTATCTTTTGATACAAATAGTCACAGGCATAAATATGCTCCACTAATATATCATAACATTATTACTGCAATATACAAAACAATTTGGCTTGTCTCTAGAAAAACAAGTCATGACTCAATTCTTTCAACCCCTGCCCCAATACAGGCTTTAATATTAAACAAAACTAAGCCATTGACTTCATCTTTTATAGAAAGAAAACTAGTAAGATATATAAACAATAGACTAACTTCTCTAATGCATCTTCTTGAAGACTAGAGGTTTAACAACCATTCTGGCAAAGAATAGGTTGAGAGTAAAGTAGCTCTTACTTCTATCTTCTATAGTATAGTTATTTCATATGTATTCATTTTATATATGTACAATTGACTATAAATAAAAGAGATAGAGGATAGACCTCTCTTTAAAAAAAAAAATAATAATAATAATTAAAATTTGTTTAAATTTTAGTTGATATTTGTACAAATAAAAAAATATTTTTTTTTATATATAAAATTAAATATATGAGTTTTGTAAAAATTTTGTTAAATGAGAATGATGATTCTAGTATAATGATTGGGTTGTCTAAGGTTCAAATTTCATCTATAATAAAATTTGGAAATTATATCTGTGTTATGGTAACTATCTCCTGTTGATCAGTTGGCCTTATATGCTGTTACCCAGGTACACCAAGTCAGGTCCATCTGACATTGAGAGCTCAGGCATCTATGTGAAATGTAACATTATACATACATAGAGGAATGTTTACTGATGTTGTATGAGGCTTCAGTGCAAACTCACAATAAGACCATCAGGTATAGAAGACTAAAAAACTGAGATAATAGAAACTTACTTAAAAATCTTTGAGTAAAAAGGTAGCATAAACTTTCAACAGTACCATCAGACCAGTTGAAACTCATGAAACATCTTTATAAGAGCCGAAGATTAAAACCAGATGTTAAATATATATAGAAGAGCACATAACCAACCAGGCCACCAGATTTGCCAAAGGAAAAGGATACATAAGTATACTATACTGGGTCATCTAGATTGGTAGTCTGGAATAAGACTGATGGTTCCAAGTTGTGACTAGTAGGAGATGATAAAGAAGATGCTGGGAAGATAGGTACTGAGGTTCTAGTAAACTTTACAAGGGTAGAAATAGTGTAATATAGCAGTTAAATAAGTAATCTCTGTGACTGCAAGTATTAGATAACTATAGCATGTTGCATAAAACTAGATCTATATATGTGAAACATAAAGGCTTTAGTAAGTTTTCTATCAAGGATAAAGTAGTCCTAAAGGTAATAATAAGCATCAGGAACTTGGATAGGTGTAGCCTTAAGATGTTCTCATGATACAAGAAGGATTGCATATGCAAAGGTTTAAATAAGCAAGACCCCTAGTTGGCTTGCAGATATAGCAACTAGTATAGAACTTATATAGCAATATGTAAGTAAACTACTTAAATTAGGCACCAAAAGTACACGTGTGGCTAGTTGTAACCTCCAATGTAAGGGAGCCCTTGAAGACACCTGTTTCCTAACAAAACTTAAATAAAGTATCACAGCTCCAAGATAGAGACTTTAACTATAAAAAAAAAAAAAAATTTTGTTAAATAATTAAAATTTGTTTAAAATTTGTATAAATACTAATAAAAAATTTTTTTATATTTAAATTAGATACAATACTATACAAGTTATAAAAAAGAAAATTAATGCTATACTCTGAATAAAAATTATTTCAATCCAAAATTGAGCTATTTCAGATAGAAATTTTTGAAAATTTTTTGTGGAATTAAGACTTTAAAGTTATAATTTGATTTTTTTTTTTTTTTTTTAGTATTAAGGTGACCTCTTTGATCTTTTGACTTTTATTAATCACTTATTGATATTGTGGTTCAATGAACCACTACAGGAGAGAATATAATTGGCTATATGTGTAACTTTTCTATATTATCTATTTAAGAAGTCTGCCTAAAGGTTCTTTACTAATTGCCATATCTAACACTTCTGCTTGGGTGTTCTACTTTAAACCTTTTGAATCTGTAAACTGTATTAACTTACTGGGCTATACCCAGATGCCCAGATTATCATTTCAACCTTAGGACTAATTTATCCTTGAGGTAAACCCTCCAGAGCCTTCTGTACTCATTTTTACAACTGACCTAGGTATTGCTATGGCAGAACCAACACTTGCAGTCAGGGCTAACCATTAAACTGCTATGCCCTTGTAGAGTTCACTTAGACCCCAGCATCTACTTCACAGCATAACCCTAGTACTTTAGTATATTCTTGCCTTTTCATCTGCTTTTTTACCAAACTTCCAATCCAGATAGCTCATGTAGAACTATGACCTGTCCATTGGTATATCAGGTTGGCCCAATATCCTTTTCTTCCAATTCGTTCTAGTGGCCTGGTTGGTGATACTTTAGAGACTTTTCAACTTGGAGGTTTTTACCCATTTAGCTACTATGACTAGGTACTATGACCTTGGTATCCGTTTCTCCAGACTAGCCTTTACAGTAGAGCTGTCAAAAATCCAGCTACCTCTCTACTCGGGTCTTCCCAAATGGACTTTTTGATATTCAATTTCAATGGATTTATATGACCACAAGAACTTATCTAGTGTTTGCACTGCCTGATTTGTCAGTTTGCATTTCTCTGTATAATGCTATACTTACACAGATGTCCCATGACCTGCCAGTCATACTGGTGTGACTGCTATTACAGATATCCTAACCTAATTATTAGTACAGTTGTCATAATATGAATATTACATAGGTGATTATCCAAATTTTTGCTGTCGATGGAATTTGAACACCCAACCTACCACTTGGAGGGTTGACAACCTGACCATTTTACTAGGTCACTACACCTCCAAGTTATAATTTAATTCTAATCCAGATACATGTATATTGTTAGAATTTTTTTATTTTTTTTGTATTAAGAAGTTGGCAAGTATAAGGTTTAAACTAGTTATAAAATAATGAATTAGTTATTAACAAACATAAATAAAAAAATATAAAAACACAATAGATAAATTAGGAACTACTATGAAAAATATCAAATCAACAAAGAAAAAAAATTATATAAATAATACTTTCTTAACATTTTGCAAATAAATCATAATAATATAGTCTTAGCTTGTATTCTTTTTTTTTTTTTTTTTAAGATAACCTCTTTGGTTTTTTGACTTTTATTAATCACTTATCAGTATTGTAGTTCAATGAACCACTACAGGAGAGTATACAATTGGCTACATGTGTAACTTTTCTATATTACCTATTTAAGGAGTCTGCCCAAAGGTTCTTTACCAATTGCTGTACCTAACACCTTTGCTTGGGTGTTCTACTTTAAACCTTTTGACCTGTAATCTGTGTTAACATCACTGATTATCTCTGATATACCAGATCATCATTCTTAACCTTAGGACAATTTATTCTTGAGGTAAACTCCCTAGAGCCTTCTGTACTCATTTTTACAGCTGACCTAGATATCGCTATGACAGAACTAACACTTGTGATCAGGGCTAATCATTAAACTGCTATGCCTTTGTAGAATTCACTTAGACCTCAGCATTTACTTCACAGCATAAGCCCAGTACTTTAGTATATCCCTGCCTTTTGTCCAGCCTTTTTACCAAACTCCTAATCCAGATAGCCTGTATAGGACTATGACCAGTCCATCAGTATATCAGGTTAGCCCGATATCCTTTTCCTCTGGTTTATTTTGATGGCCTGGTTGGTGATACCTCTGAGCCTCTCAACCCAGAGGTTCTTGCCTGTCCAGCTACTATAACTAGGTATTACAACCTTGATATCCATTTTGCCAAGCTAGCCTTTACAGTAGGGCCATCGAAGATAAAGCTACCTCTCTACTCAGGTCTTCCCAAATAGACTTTTTGTTACCCAATTTCAACAGATTTACACAGCCACAAGGACTTATCTAGTGTTTGCACCACTTGATTTGTCAGTTTGCATTCCTCTGTGTAATGCTATAATTACACAGATGCCCCATAACCTGCCAGTCATACTGATGCGACTGCCATTACAAGTATCCTAACCTAATCATTAGTAACAGTTGCTATAATATGAATATTACATAGGTGATTATCCAATTTTTTTACCATCAATGGGATTTGAACACCCAACCTACCACTTGGGGGGTTGATTAGCTTGTATTCTTGTAAGCTAAACTAATTAATAAAGAAGTATTAAAAAACAATTTTCTTATAAAGCATATATTTGACTAAGAAATTAGTCAAAAATTAGTTAGTTGTTTGCAAAATATAATATTTATTAGTTTGCTAATTGTCATGGTTGATTTTAATGCCTAGAAATTCATAATACAAGGTTTAGAGTATTATAATCATGATTTGTATAAATAACATAATTCTGGTTTAATAAAATTAATTAAAGTTTAAAATAATAAATAAAGTATGTAATAATCAGTAACACAAATAGATATTTGTAATTAATATATAAGATACTGATTCTAAAAAATAAAAAGGTTTTTTAACCTATAATTACCTTGAGACCTTCTTAGTGAATAAACAGTTATTTGTATAAACACTGTTAACATTAAGAGTTTTACACATTTTTGACTATAACTTTTGATGTACTAAACCAATTTGAATGAAACAACCACTTTTAGATTCAGCTCATTGAGATGATTCTAATGAGCACAAAATCATGTAATTCTGATTACAGGATCATGAGATCAGAACAATTTTAATAAAAAACACTAATTATAATACATGTGACTTGATTCTGATTGGCTCAAATTACTGTGTCAGAAATCTAATATTTCTATCATTTCTATTATTTCTAATAGATCTATTATTTTTATTAGATCTATCATTTCTACCAGATCTATTAGTTCTATCATATCTATTATTTCTATTATATCTACTATAGCTATTATATATATTATATCTATTATATCTATTAGTTCTTATTACTATAAATAGCATTTATTAGCAATAGAGTAGTCT
>CAJVQA010003709.1:0-18889 GCA_910591915.1 Cetraspora pellucida | reverse complement strand
CTGTTAAATATAAGAATTTCTTTGTGCAAATTAAAAACAAGATTGGTAGATATGCCAAGAGCAGTTGATTTTTTTTTAAATATTAAGATGAGTACTTGTGATTTAAGATTTTATTAGTAGTATATTTGGCTAATAGATGCTTTACAACTACAGAAGGCTACTATAGGAAGAGTGTACAACTAGCCACTCATACAACTTTAGTCATTGTTTAATTTAAGTAGTTTACCTGAAGGTTCTATACTAGCTGCCATACCTAGAACCTGCTTGTAGGTTCCTTATTTAACCACCCTGTTCTATATCCATCCACCTACTTTGTCTACCAATGACTCTGGCTGATAGCAGTAAAAATATGCCATTGCCACTAAGTCTTTAAAGCAGTTAACTTATATAAGAAATCTTTGACCTTGTACTAAACCTTTCAGAATCTTTTGTATTCTATTCATACAGCTGACCTGGTATCACTATGGCTAAGACCAACACTGGTAGTCAGGGTGTACCATTAAACCACTATGCTCTTGTAGAGTTTATCCTAATCCTGATACTGACTTTACAACATATCTCTGCTATTTTGGTATTTAATTCAAGTTCCACCAAGCTTTTAATCAAATAACTTAGAAAAACAGGTCATAACCATACAGCTCTAGTTTACATGTTTGCTGGCATGTAACTTTTTTCTCTGAAATGGATTCTGGTGACCTGGTTGGTTCCATTTGGCTCCTCCTCAAAGACCAGCTTTTTGCTTAGTTTTACAAGTTTTAGCTCTGTTTTATAGGTCTAGTCTTTACAGTAGCATTGTCAAAAGTTCAGGTTACCTCTTTATTCAGGTCTTACAAGTAGGCTTTCATCTTTCTTCTATTGGTTTCTATGATTTACATGGTCACAAGAACTTATTGTAGGTTTGCACCACCTGGTATGTCAAGAGCAGTTAATTTAAAATACAATTAAAAAAATTAAATATTAAGTAATAAATTTTTTTTTTAAGTTAAGAAATAAATAGCTCAATGAAGTAAAGAACTTGTTTGGTTATATTAGTGACAAAAAAAAGAATAAGAGAATTATATTTGTAAAAGTATAAAAAACAGAAAGTTCATTTGTAAGAATTTTAACACAAAATTTTTTCAAAATATATAAGTGAAAGTTATAAATAAAATTAGAAATTCTTTGATTATTATTAATATAAAGCTATATAGTTTTCTAATTGATATTAGATGCAATACTAGACTATTATTAAAAATAATGTTAAAATGTTTAAAATGTTATAATGTAAGCTTGATATATAGTTTGAATAAAACACTAAATAAAAATTTCAATAGAAAATTGATTAATAAATAGAGTATAAGTAATGTTATAAGAGTTATTTATTAAGAATATTAAATAAAATAATATTTAGTAAATATGAACATGTTGGTTAGCAAGTTTATTAAATACCATCTTGGTGTATAATAACTTTGTAAAAGTAAGCTAAATATTATAGAAATTAATAAAGTTAATAAGAGTTTGCCAAATAGAAAAATATAAAGTATAAATATAAAAAAAAATAAATGCTTATTGACAAATATTATAATATTTAGAGATTACTAATTATAAGTTAGTAAATATGTAAACAGAACAATGTTTAGAAGCAATAATAATTACTAAAAAAATAACAAAAATTTTAGCTTTAAAGAAATATAGCCAAAGCTTAATTTATGTCTAAAATTAAGTAAATAGTTGTAAAGTTGTTAACTTGAATTCAACCTTTACCTATAAAGCATTAAGAGATACCAAAATTGATAATAAAATTATTAATATAGAATAAAATAGATAATAAGTTATAATTTAAGTTAGTGATAATTTGAAAACTGTTAAAAAGTTAATATGATTCAAAAATAGAAGGTAATTATTGTAAATTAATTATTAATAAAAAAGAAGATGAGGTATATAAAGAATGTTAAACAATAACAGAATATGCAATGTCAAAAAAGTTTGTATAAAGATTTAAAGTTTTGTTAAAATTAATACAACAAAGTAATTTAGTAGCCATATTAGTAGAAATAAAATAATATATTTATTAGTTATTGTATTTAAATTAAAATGATACTTAGTATATAATGTAGTAGTAAAAGACAAAATAGGATAAAAATTAAAAAATAGAACTAAAATAAGTAGTATTAGTAAGTAATAAAAGTAAGACTAGTAAAATTTAAATTTTTATTTATAATATTGTAACTTTTTTTAATAATTGAATTAAAATAACTATAATTATGGTTACATCAGCATAACTAGCAGATTATAGTGCTTTTTTGTAATTAGTTATACAAAAAAATACAATCCAATATTAGATAGTCAAACTTAAAATAAATTTTTGTAACTATGTAAACCTGTAAAAATTAAAAAATAAGAAGTTTATTTAGAAAAACTAAACAAAAAGGTAGTATATAACTTCAATGTTACTATTTTAAAAACTAATTTAGAAAACAGATACTAATATAAAAGAAGCAAATAGGCAAGAATTTTAGATATAAGATAATACTAACCAGACTATTAGAATTAAACTAGAAGAAAATAATATCAGACTAATCTAATATACTAATAAATAATCATAGTTCTACCAAGCTATCTAAATTAAGAAAAATACAAAGTATATTAAAGTAATTAAAATATGCTATTAAGTAGTACTAAAATTTAAATAAACTCTATAAGAATATAGCAGTTTAATGACTAGCTCTGATTACAAGTATTAGTTCAGCTATAACAATATTAGATTAGCTATAAAATAAATATATAAAAGTTTTTAAAAGGTTTAATTTAAAGATAAAATAGTTTTAAACTTAAGATAATGATCTGAATATGATCTAGTAAAGTTATATATAGGTTAAAATTCAGAAACTTTAAAATGAAACACTCAAATAAAAATATTAAATATAGCAATTAGTAAGTAACTTTAAGTGAACTTTTTAAATAAGTAATATAGAAAAATTATATATATAGCCAATTGTACACCTTTACTATAGTAGTTTTATATAGAACATATTATTAAAAATGTTAATAAAAGTCAAAAACCTAAGAAGTCAACTTAAAAAATATATATATATTAATTAATATAATTTCTTATTAATATTATTAATAATATTATTTAAAAATAGTTTAAAGTAGTATAATAATATAGTAAAGTGAACAAGTTGTCATTTTTTCAAATAACAGATTAAGGTTCAAAACCTACTAACAATAAAAATTTAGATTTTTACCTATATTATAATAACTGTTTCTAATAATTAAGTTAAGATATCTATAATTATAATTATATCAATATAACTAGTAGGTCATAAAGAATATGTTTAATTAGTTATACTAAGTAATACAAACTAATATCGAGTGATAAAATCTAAAATAAGTCTTTGTAACTATGTAAATCTGTAAAAACAATAAAACAAGAAGTTTATTTAAGAAGGACTAAGTAAAGAGATAATATAAATCTTTAATGATATTATAGTAAAAACTAGATTTAAGAACCAAATATCAATATGAAAAAGCTAAATAAGTAAGAATCTCTGAATAAAAATTATCTTCAATCAAGTCATCAAAATTTTAACTAAGAAAACTAAATAAAAAAATATTAAACTGATCTAATATATTAATAAACAAGTTGTAGTTCTACTAAACAATCTGGATTGAAAGTCCGAAAACAAAAGCAAAAATATATTAAAATACTAAAAATATGCTATAAAATAGTACTAAGGTTCAAGTAAACTCTGTGAAGGTATAGTTTTGTTAAAGTCTATAGAGTAGGTGATAAATAAACAAAAGGTCTTTTGAATCTTATTAGCAGATAATAGATCTTGGTACTATGATCTAAACACTAGTACAAAAAGAAATAAAGTCAAATCTAGATAACTCTCAATATAAGGCAACACTGGGTTGCTTACCTTATAGTAAATAGTTAAAGTTATATAAGTACTGTTTAGATAAGCCAGAGAGTATAAATAAAACACCTATAAACAAAAATTAGATATGGCAGATAATAGATAACCTTAAAGTAAAACTATTAAATAAACAATGATTAAAATTATATATATTGCTAGCTGTATTCTCATAAACTATAAATATACTTAAGATATTACTAACTAATAAAATTGTCAGTTTGACTAAGCAATTGACTGTTTATTTAATAAAAAATAATTAGTTCAAATAGGTTGATATAAATAAGAACCATCTGTAATTAGAATTGTAAATAAAAGAGAAATAAATATTAGATGTTTAACAACTATAGAATAAATAAAATCAAGTACTTATTTATAAATTATTCTGATAATTTTTTTAAATTTTTTTTAAAAAATTAGCTTATATATAAAATAATATATAAAACAATTTTACTTAATAAACAAAAAAATTTATGTAATAAAAAAGTTAAAAATTAAAAATTATATAATTTAAATATTTTTTATAATTTGCAAATTAATAAGAAAAAATGGTTAATTAATGAGATTTCTATTTGTACACAGAGTGTATACATACAAACCACTAACCAATATCTTGAAATTTTGATTATGCAACCACCTTTTGGCTTTTAACAAAAAAAAATTTCTTGCGCAATTTCGGTATAAGCTATACATGGTCCAATCCCAAAACCATCTTACTCTAACCGTAAGCAAGGATATAATTTTTTATTTGAAAAAAATGGGTTTATGCCATGTTACACGAAGCTGTTATCCAATAAATTATATCCGTGTATAAACACTACGTGTTAACTAATAAATTTTCTTAATGTATAATAAATTTATTTTTAAACCTTAATATAATCATTAGCTTTAATATTATTAATAAACTTCTTAATTTATTTTATAAAATATGATGTATCAGAAGTGATGAGACGACCTGATCTTTCGATCTAATTAGATAAAAATTACGAGGGGGATTTTTTTACCAACTATTTATATTACAAATAAAATGTTATATTAAGTTCAATTTGTTATTTATCCAAAACCAAGTCAACAAATTTAACATATCAAAAAAGTTATATAGTTACCTTTCTTTACAAGAACTAATGGTTCTTATAATATGTTATTTATTATGTTGTATAAGCAAAGTGAACAAAATTATAATAATTTACTGCATAATAATAATACTGTCTTTCTGGGTACTCGAACTTTCATATAGACAGCATTTTTTGTTATTTTAAAGCATTCAGCTTTAAAACTCCAAGATGATCTATTTGTTTTTCTATTGTACTATTTTCTATTGTTAGATTTTGAATATTAGGCAATTTACCAGAAATAAACCACTCTAATACTTCATGTACATATTCTGTTTCGGGACGTTTATTAGGATCCCCATTCCAACAACGCTCATAAAGCTTAACATACTCTTCTGGAGTATTTTCAATAGGTTTCTCTCTAATATTTTGATATATTTGAATCGCAATTGCCTCTGGAGATTTAAATGATTGAAATGGTGGTCTACCACTGGTAATTTCCCATAAAATACCACCCAAACTATAAATATCAGATTTTTTGGTACGCCTATATGCTTGAGAAATAAAACATTGAGGATCAATATACGCAACTAATCCTCGATCTTTGGATTTTGTAGTCGCTGAAGCCTCATCTAAACGTTTAGACAGGCCAAAGTCGGCAATCATCATTTTTCCTTCATGAACCAAAATATTTTTAGAATGCTATATACAATTATAAAAAATTATGAAATATATATATAATATATATAGAATTGTTATAGGACTATTAAATAATGATATGAATATTTGCTTACGAGGTCAAGATGAAGTATATTATTAGCGTGTAAAAATAAGAGCCCTAAAGTTATTTCTTCAGCAATACGTAGTTTATCAGTCCATTGAAGTTCAGAAAACTTGGCTCCCAAATATTTTCGTAAATCCCCGTCAGCAGCATATTGCAAAACCATTTTATAATTATCTTTTGGATCTATTAGTAAAATACAATTGCTATAGAATAAATTATTAAAAAAATGCATCTAAAAAAATGAGATACTTACCTTTAGTTACACCATAGAATTGCACTATATTCGGGTGAAAACTAATTTGTTGTAAAAACCTGAGCTACAGAATACAGTAATGAACTTATAATTAAAAAATTAATAACTTTATATTAAATTATCTAAATAATACCTCTTTAACAAAACCCTGATCATTCTCATCTTCCAACCCCGCATCTTCACTTTTTAGGCCTTTAAGAGCAACTACCAGTTTGCAATCCTTCCAGATGCATTTATACACGATTCCAAACCCACCTCTACCAATTATTTGATGATTAACAAATTTATTATAGTCAAAAAAATTGATATATTTGGCATAAATAGCGTCTTTAAGCCAATCTATTAAGGATTTTTTTATCAAAGAATTGGGTGATTCAGGAAGTTCCGTCAAGGAATTATTTTCATCAGATAATATTATCAAAGGGGACATAGTTCTTATTAATTGAAGTTTGTGAATTGAAATTTGCATAATTTGGTTTTAAACGTTTTTTGTATCCCTGACAATCATTTCCTTTACGGCTCTAATGTTACATTTATGATTACTGTATCGTTATACAAATCACACGTGATTGTTACGTATCGCAGTCGGTCCCGCAGTAACTATTAGCTAACTTTGAACAATATTTGTAAAAAAATTAAAATGTTTAACTAGCATTCGTTAATAAGTAATATTATATAACTAGATAGCTGCGCGACGCCGTCACGCAAAACCAGGAACGGAACTTCCTGTATTTGCCTAATTGCACAAGAAACAATGTTTTTTTTTGCAAAATTTAAGTGCTTTATACTGATTTATTGTTAGTCACAATTTCCAAGTAATGAGCAAAGTTGTTCTAGTTCCATTCATTTCATCAATGATCAATTCACCAACAGTATGATTTACTGACAATCTTTTTGTTAACAAGTTCATTCACTGACAGTACGATTCATCAACAGTACGATTCATCGACAGTTATCTTACTGACAAAGTAATCCTATTATTGACTTTAGGATCAGGTTAGAATTAGAGTTAAGGTTAATGTATTGTTCAGAATGTTATATAAAGTTATAGAAGATTTTATCTAATTATATGTTATAAATTACAAACATTATTTTAATTATCTGTAAACCATGCATTATATACTTTATACTCAGCTTCTGATATTTTAATACAACCATCTTCTTTTAAAATCACTCCTATATAATTACACCCTCTTTATAAACACCATTTTTTGCAAAATTATTGGTAATATATTTATTTAAAAAAAACTTTATATAATCATAATCATATTACTATTAAACTTTATAATTACATCTTTTTTATATAAAACAAACGGCATAATTATAGAGAAAGATGATTGTAGTAAAAATATTTAGATAATAAGATTTAAATATAAGTTAGTAATCTTACCTTGTAACCAAACCTTATCCAAATTACATTTTTTAAATAACTTTAAAAAATTCATAAAGAAACCTAAAAATACTCATTTTTATTCTTAATAACAATAATTTTCAATGATCCTTAGTCAAACTTACTCTAATGTCAATTTCATTTAAACCTTCAACTGGTTTTTGAGATGCAATCAATTTCAAATTTGAAAAATCTTCTGAATATATTCATTTTTGCTAGCTACAATAGCTTCCCATTATCCAAATTAAATTATACCATCAACTTATTATATGTCAGCCTTCTACTTCCAACAATTATCAAAACCGCTTCAGGAGCGAAATGAAATTATTATATCTCAAGAAGTTGATAGTTAAAATAACTCATCAGAAGAAGAAAATTTTCGGTCTAATCAACCTAAAAAAAAAGACGATATTGATATAACAAGTTAAAACAAATACGGCCAGTTTCGACATTTTGGCCGGAGCTAATAATGTCGGACAGAATTAAGATATAAGAATTGTAAGGGTCCGAAAATTTCCGAAAAGAAAATGAACAAACATAAAAGATGAGCAAGGTCAGGCGATATTTTCCGGTTGAAAAAATCTTATTAAAGTTTACTACATGTAAGTTTCATTTTTTCACCCCTCCCCCCGTTTAAGAAAGGAATGTGACGTAAACCACCTAGGGACGATAAAAAACAGTTTTAAACATTTTTTCACCGATTTAAAACAGGTGATTATTAAAGTCCGAATAGTCAAATCTGGACTTGAATATATTTAGGACCAAATCATCACCTGTTTTTAATTACGTAATAAAAAACTTTTGCAATCCTTAAAAACATCGAATCAAATTGGTTTCGCCTAATTAGTAACTCATATCAAAGTTGTAATAACAAGTAATAAAAAATTATTTTTTATTAGTTAATAATCATGTGAGATATAGAAGCTAGCCAATCAGATAAGTGCTAGTTATCAATCTTGTCGATTATTCACTATCATGTTTGGCGTAAGAATTGAATGACTTTGTTAAAACTTATTTGGTATTTTCTAAAAGAAATATACGTACGTACAGTACATACAAACTATTCACCCCGTAAGAGGTGAGAAAATCATTTAGTGACACGTAAGACATGTATTATAAACTTTTGCTATGAGCAGCGGGGTGTCATACTCACACGAGAATAAATAAGTTAAAATCGGAATAATTATAGGATCTGAGATGGTTACGTGTGTTGGATAATGCAGGAGCTTTGAGATAGTATTACATACACAAAGAACAATATTCTAATATAATCAGTACAACCTAAAATAAAATTTTACTTTAGCTTTAGCTTTATATTTAAGTTTGCACTACACGAACATTCAGAAATTCAGAAATTAGATAAAAATAGTTTGACAACGTATTGGTAATAAGTTGTACATACATAACCACCATAAAAATTCCTGTTTTGGGGGATCGTCCAATACCATGGTAGTTTTAGTTTGATGTTTATAAGTAATGGTAATATGCAAAACCACCATAAAAATTCCTGTTTTAGGGGATCTACCAATACCATGGAAATTTTAGGTTGATATTTATAAGATAAACTCACGTGATGTATATTAAATGCTACCTTGTTTCTATATCTGGTAATTTGAATAGCGAGAGATTTATTTTTAAATATAAGAAGTTTCCAATCTCTTTGTGTGCGTTAAACATGAATCCTTCACTCGCGATTGAATGGCTTGAAAAAGCTATTTCAGAACAACACATTAATTCTTTTGAATATAGTGAATTCACGGACATTAAAAAACTTGGTGATGGTGGATTTAGTTCAGTTGTAAAATCGGACTGGAAAAGTTGTGGGTTAATAGTCGCTCTTAAAAGTTTAAAACTTGAAGCTGAAGGAAAGGAGATGGTTTCATTTGTGAGAGAGGTATGATGAATATATAGTTGATGAATTGCTAATAGAAAGCCTTTACAATATCAAATTCTAGATCTTTAATAAATTATTTATATTAAATATAAGCTTCAACTTCTGCAAAGAGTAAGCTTTCATCCTAAAATAAATCATTTCTATGGTGTAACTAAAGGTTGGTACTTCACACATGCATATCATTAAATGAGTTTAAAGTATAAACTGTTGCACATTTCACGACATTCATTCTTATAATAGATACCAATGGAAATTATAAAATGGTCCTACAATTTGCCAATAATGGAAACTTGAGAGATTATTTGACTAAAAACTTTTCATCATTGACATGGGAAGATAAGTTTCGTATTGCGGGAGAAATAGCACAAGGTCTTGTGTTTCTGCATGAAAATAAGGTTATGCATAGAGATCTTGTAAGCATTTTTTTTACGTAAATTTATTGAGTTAAACCACTTTATCATTTATTTATTATTTATTATTAATTACTAAATTTTATATAGCATTCAAAAAACGTCTTGGTACACGATGATAAAATGCTGATCGCGGACTTTGGTTTATCTAAAGTATTAACAGTTGATATGTCTAAATCAACTTCGAACATTGATGGGATGCCAGCATTTATTGATCCTCAATGTTTTAAGGATTTTGGATATAAACGTACTACTAAATCAGATATTTATAGTTTTGGAGTAGTTCTTTGGGAAATTTCAAGTGGTCGTAAACCTTTTGGATCATTATCAAGGATACAAACTGCTATTAAAATATATAATGGTGCACGTGAGACACCTATTGAAGGCACACCTTCTCAATATTGTCAACTCTACAAGCGATGTTGGAGTGATGATCCAGCCGAACGACCAGAAATAAAAGAGGTTTTTAATTTATTAAATCAGCTTATATCCCAACCAACAGGCTCTCTTGTGAGCACGGAAGAACCATTAAGTGGATCACTTAAAAAAGCTACATCAGAAAAAATTATTAATTCCTATGACTATGATAAATTTAGTCAACTTACAAAAATTGCCGAAGAACAATTTAGTTCAGTATATAAATGTGAATGGAATGAACGTGAATTAACTGTTGCTCTTAAATGCCTTCATGTTAATGATGAATATATGGATGAAAACATTGTTGGAGAATTTATTGATATGGTATAATTTAAATATTATTTTATGTATTTCATTGCGTTTTTGGTTTAAATAATAACTAGGTGTTAAATACTTTTCAAAGCTTCGATTTTTACAAAATAATGGCCATCCAAATATTATTAAATTCTACGGTGTAACTAAAGGTATTTTTAAGTAACAACAATGACGTTATCTTATATACTAAATATGACCGTTTATCTTAATCATTATATAGATCCAAACCCTACTAATATTTATTATAGTATGGTTTTGCAATTTGCAGATGGTGCAGATTTACGTGATTATTTGAACAAAAATTTTCCAGAATTAAAATGGTCTAGGAAACTACAGATGGCTAAAGAAATAGCAGAAGGGCTTGGATACTTGCACAAAAATGGTATTGCCCACCGTGATCTGGTAAAATTATTTAATAATTTAATTAATATAATTTTATAATTCATGAATAATCAAATTTATCAAATTTTTTATAGCACTCTAAAAATATCCTAGTCTGCGAAAGAAAAATGATGATTGGAGGTTTTGGTATATCTGAACAGGTGAATGATGCATCTCTTCCAACTTCTATTGCTCGGGGATCACCAGCATATATCGATCCACAATGTCTTAAAGACCCCCACCATAAACGTGATATGAAATCAGATTTATATAGTTTAGGCGTTATTTTTTGGGAGATCTCAAGTGGACAACCACCATTCAAAGCGATTGAGGTTGGATTTTCAATTACCATTCACGTGTTTAATGGAGGAAGAGAAATGCCCATCGAAGGCACTCCACCTCAATACGAAGAACTTTACAGACAATGCTGGGATGATGATCCTGAAAAACGTCCGAAAATAGTGGAAGTTCTTGAAAAATTAAATCAGATTATTGGTGTTTAAATTTATAATTTTCTTAATTTCATAGCACTAGAACAATTAATATTAAAGACTTTTAAGCAGCCTCATTTATGGTAGACCTCGTTTATGAGCAAAAATATTGATTTAGCAATTCTAAAATTTTTAAAAAGTTTGAAAAGTATTTATTTTTATTTATATATATATATTTTTCCTTAATAATACAAAAATATTGGTTTTGAATAAATTAGAACATGTACTATTTCTAATTTTGTAAAATATAAAAGCGTTGCTATATAAGTATATGTGTTTTGTACAGAATTACTATATAAAATATTAAAAATTGGTAGACTCAAAATTCGTACCAAAGATTATTTAAGTGGTATGATATACGAGCAAATTAAGTATGAGCCGGAGAAACGTAACTTTCTGTACCTATTTGGTACAGCAGCTGCAATTTTTTTGACCCAGTTTACGGCCGTATATAAAAATTTTTTAAGCAATCAAAAAATTAACGTAATTTTTGAGGTTCCGCACAAAAATTATGCTACAGCTAGATTTAATTTTACGGGGTGTTAATCCTTGATTATTATAGGGATCCCGATGATTAACCAATTAGAAATTTATGACTATCGCTATACCGTTTGAGATTATAACTTTGACTTATTTCGCAATACACGGTGCAATAATCATGTACATACTATATATATGTTAGTACGTACTATGAAACTTCTTTTTTTGCAAATCTTTCTAGATTTACAAACTATTTCTGATTCTTTAGTTTTTATGAATAGACGAATTGATAATTAGAACTAAAAATTCAGTGACATGAAGTGATTAATAATAATAAAAGGCGTGAGACCTGAGCAAAGCCAGCTGAAATCTATTAGAAAAAAAAATTTTGCTATACAGGAGAACTCTCTAGTCACCTTCCATATAGGCACATCATATTAGAATCCTCTTTGTAAGCACAACGATTCTGAAACCAACTATTATAAACGTATAGAAAAAAACCTCTATATAAGCACTACTATATAAGTATATTTTTAAGAAAGTTACTACGATCGCGACAGTATGATTATAGAGAAGTTGGACTGTAATATCATGACATAAAAATTTAGAGTTAGGTTCGAAAAAGAACTGAACGAAGCAAGACGAATTATATAAAATAACTTATTAAAATTATCGCGGAATTTTAAGTCATTAAAATTAATTATTTTTAGGGTTCTACTGTATAAATAGATTGAAATATTAAAGAAGGATATAGTTTATAAATTTGGGATATTTGAATAAAGATCAATCAACCCTGATGTAGACTTTAATTTATATAGGGTAAATTTATATATTTTTATTAATCAAGAATAGTTTATAATGCTCGTCATAATTAATTATTAGCAGGCAAAGCTGCCCCAATATGTAAATTTTTAGTTACTATACTGTCAGATCCTTTATTTAGATTCAATTTATTTATTCCGAATTAGTGATCTATATATTTTCGAAATTGCTCTATACTCTTTACAAACTTCTCCAGATTAACTTGTATTGCAAAAGCTTTATGATATATTGAAAGAAAACATATGCCGGATGTTCTAAAAGTCACTAAACAGTCCCTTTTTCTTAGTGACCATTACGATGATGATTATTTATCGTTATCATCTTTATAGATTGGGTCACTAAAAAAACAGTAATTATTTAGTGACTTTTAGAACACCTAGTTTTAGTGCGTTGCCCAGCTACTTATAGTTTAGAAACTTGATTTATAAAAACAATTAAAGAGTTGGTTGATTTAAAAGAAATTTTTATAAAGTAAAATAGTACCTAAGTAAAAATTATTATAGATCATGATTTTTTTTTTGTTTCAAATAAAATTATGCATCACTTTTTTCCTCCGGGGTTAGGGTACTAATTAGAATATAAGGCAACAGTTATGTATGTACAAGATGCTAAAATGGTATAGTTACAAAATCTATGTCTGTGTTTATTTATATTTTGGTTGAAACAATTATCCAACAATCACCATACTAATGTTGTAAAAAAATTTCCTAGTGATACATATTGTAATAAATTCAAATATACACAATAAAACAAAACAAATATACAAGTACAATATAATTAAGTGATATGATAAACCAATTTGTATTCTTGTAAAATAAATATGAAAAGAAAAATTGTTAATGAGGAATTGTTAAGTCGAGGAATGAATATGCGTATTCGGCACTTTGAGTTGATCAGTCTTTTTTTCATGTAATTTTATAGCTTGCTTTTGAATGTCAGATAATTCTTTACCAAAAATAAAACATTCTAATATATCATGAATAGTTCTAGTTTCTGGTCGATTTTTGGGGTCCTCATTCCAACAACACTCATAAAGTTCGGTATACTCTTTTGGCGTGCCTTCCATAGAAGTTTCTCTATTTCCTCGATATATGTGAATAATAATTTGTTCCGGGGATTTGAATGATTGAAATGGAGGTCTACCACTCGTAATTTCCCACAAAATAAAACCTAAACTATAAACATCAGATTTCTTATTACGTTTATAAAAATCATCCATATAACATTGTGGATCGATATACGCAGTTAGTCCCTGAACCCTGGATTTTGAGTCCGAAGCCTTATCGAACCGTTTAGACAAGCCAAAATCGGAAATCATCATTTTTCCATTATGAACCAAAATATTTTTGGAGTGCTAACATTTTAAAAGCAAAAGTATGAATATTAGTAGAACCATCAGATTATTAACAAACAACTGTTAAATAATGTCATAATGCATCCATGCACTTACAAGGTCAAGATGAATTATATTATTAGTATGCAAAAATAGAAGGCCTAATGTTATTTCTTCTGCAATGCGTAACTTATCAGTCCATTTGAGTTTAGAAAAGTGTGTTTTCAAGTAACTTTGCAAATCACCACCTGCGGCAAGTTGTAAAATCACTTTATAACCTCCTGTCGGATCTGTTTGTTTGCAAATAATTTAGTTTAATTTATTAAAATTATTTCCATACGTAATGATATACTTACGTTTAGTTACACCATAAAATTGAATGATATTCGGGTGAAAGCCAATTTTTTGTAACATTTGAAGCTGTACATATAATGAGTTTAATAACACTTGATTACAATTAGATTCGGTAGCTTATTTAAATAATGTAATACCTCATACCTCCTTGACAAAATCTTTATTAGCTTCCTCATCATTTTCTATACTATTCTTTAGGCCTTTAAGAGCGACAGTTAATTTACATTCTTTCCACAGGCATTTATGAACAACTCCAAATCCGCCTACACCAATTTTTTTAAAATCTGTAAATTTATTGTAATCAAATTCGTTAATATACTCATCAGAAATAGCTTTTTCAAGCCATTCTTCCCATCCGTCTTTTAAAGAAACATTTTTTTCAAATGACTCTTCTAAAGTGTTATCATCCATCATTTTATCTACGAGTTTGTAAAATCATTCGTTTTAAATAGATTCGAATGGTTTTTGTGACACGTTACAATGATTACAGAAAAGCTCTGAATTCGAATTTTTTTTTTTAAAAAAAAAAATATTCATACCATAATAATTAACATTGTTAATATTGCATCATTCAAAAATAAATACTATTAAAACAAAAAAACTAATGAACTTTTTATATCATATGAGTAAGATAGTTCGATAGTAGTAATCAAAATCGAACAGGCAACTTTCGAAACTTTGCGAAACATTGCGGAATTTGATGTCCGATTTTGAACCTTGATGTGTCCGAATTAGGTTACAAGACGATATTTTGCCATATTTCACAAGCTAAACTACCTTCCACTACAGAATCTTCACGGCTCTATATTTGAATTTTCTAATATTATATAGTTATGCAAATTTACATTTATATTTTTGTACTACCTATGCTAATATCGTACGATTACAATAAATGACTAAGGTTAAAATTATTTAGATTAAGGCTTGTATGAATGCTAAAGGAAAGAGTGATTTAATACGGTGAATATAAAAAATAACAGAGGGCGTAGTCATATGATTTCTAACCTTCGGACAGTTCTTTCTCATCTGTATTTTTCATTTATATTTTGTAATTTATGCTTTCAATTTACATTTACAAAAGTTATCGACCAATAAGGAGGTAATATAAATAAATACTCATTGATTAATTTGTTGATTTTATTATTGATTTGTCTCTCATTTTTCTGTTAACTAAACTATGAAGATCATAAACGTGTGTTATCCCTTCTGTTATCGAGCAACCTACTAGCCTTTGTGAGTATCAGCTGGCTATTACAAATTTTTTAATACATTCGCAGTTGTCCCGACTAGCCACTCTTTATTATAGCTGTCGTCCCAACAGACCACAATTCCGATACTTGCAATTAGTGATGGTCAAATCACAGTTTTTTAAAATCCCACGAGGGATTCGCGGAATTTAGTAGAGTTCCTTAATTTTTCATGAATTATAAAAATATATATAAAGATCATTACTAGAAATATAATTTTTGTTAAAATAATATATCTCAAATAATCATTTCTTATAAATCTTATTGAACTTATTATAAATAAAATACTTATATAGATTTGATTACTTTTAAAACCTATAATCATTAACTTTCATTAATTCCGATTTTGTCTTAAATAAATTAAATTAATTAATTAATAACATAAAATATTTTAATAAAGTAAAATAAAATATAAAATAATATATTTACCAATTTAATTATATATATATTTTTTTTATGTTTTACGTTTATACTTTTTTATTATTTTAGATTATATATTTTTTTTTTGTCATTTTTAATTTTATATTAGTTTTTATTTTATATTTTGTTTTAATTTTTTTTTTGTATTTTATATTTTAATTTTTTTATTATATTTATAATTTTATATATTTTTTTGTATTTTGTATTTTATAATTTTACTATTAATCTAAATTTTTACTAATTTAAATAATTAAAATTAATAAATTTATTACTATTATTAAAAATTAAATTTTATATTTAAAATTTTTAAAATTTTTAATAATAATTTTTTTTTTTAAAAAAAAAAAGAGCAATCAATTGCTCAGCCAAACTGGCAATTTTTATTAGTCAGTATTGTTTTAAGTACATATATAGTTTGTAAGAATATAGCTAGTCACATATACAACTTTATTATTGTCTATTTAAAGCTTTTGGCCTAAGGTTATCTACTATTTGCTATATCTGGCCACACCTATGAGTGCCTATTTAAACTTTCTGGCTTACCTAATTAATACCTATATAATTTAATTATTTTATTCTAAAACTGAACAATTCTGTTACTACCTTCTATTAAGAACTATCTAGATTTGATTTTATTCTTTTTGTACTAGTACTTAGACTGTAGCAAAGCCTGTTATCTGGCAGTAAGGCTTAAAATATCTTCTGTTAATTTATCTATCTAATTTACAGATCTTAACAGAACTATATTCTTGCAAAGTTCATCTGAACTTCTGTACCATTTTATAGTATATTTATAGTACTTTAATATACCTTTACTATTGTCTTCAGACTTTCAATTCAGATAGGCAATATAGGATTACAATCAGTCTATCAGTATATTAGATTAGCTTAATATTCTTTTTTTCTAGTTTTCTTAGTTTACATTCTAGTAGGGTTCCGCAATTTGATTTGATTTGATTTGATTTGATCAAATATTTGAGTTCAAATCAAATTCAAATCTGAAATTTTCAAATCAAATCAAATTCAAATATAGTTAAATTTGATTTGATTTGACAAATATTTGATTTGATTTGAATATTTATAATTGAACATTCATATTTATAAGCTATTTACTCGAAATTTTATTAAGACAATCGACTTCTTCGTTCTATGAAACTAGGGGTATTTTGTTTAGATGAACACTTTTACTTAAGAGCTTAATATCGATTAATATAGTAAACGTTTTCGTAAATTAAGTTTTTTCTTTATCGATCAAAATTTTTAAATTTTTTTGAATATCAAATATTTGAATCAAATATTTGATTTGATTTGATCAAATCAAATCAAGGAAATATTTGATTTGATCAAATCAAATCAAGGAAATATTTGATTTGATCAAATTCAAATCGATCCAATATTTGATTTGATTTGATTTTGAGGAACCCTACATTCTAGTAGCCTAGTTAGTAATACTATTATTCAAAGATTTTTACTTATTGGAGTTTTTCATATTAATATTTGTTTCTTAGATTTAGTCTTTATAATAGTATTGTTAAAGATTAATTTATCTTTTTACTTAAGATTTTTTAAATAGGTTTTTTGTTTTTTAATTTTAACAGATTTATATAATTATAAAAACTTATCTTAGATTTGTACTGTTTATTACCAGTTTGTATTTTTTTATATAACTAATTATACTAATATTTTATAATCTATAGTTAGACTGATGTAACTATTATTACAAATATTTTAACTTAATTATTAGAAACAGTTATTATAATACAAAATAAAATTATTTATATGAAGAGTCAAGTTAATAATGATTAGACCTAATGTACAGAGCAAATTATAGTACTCTTTACAGTTGTATAAGTCAAGCTTCAAATAGTGAATAACTCTGTAGAAAATAATTCAACCTTTTAAGTCTATGTTTTTAACACTTTACCTTTTGCAAGAACAAATATATAATAAATTTTTATTACTATATAATCTATCTTCATATATCACTATATAATATTTAAAAAATTTCTATTTTATTTTCAAAAACATGCCTTCAAGCATAGTCTTAATATATCTATTAATTAAAACAAAACTGAGTTACATATATATTAACTCTTTAGACTCTATTTTGCTTGAACATCATCTTATTCAACTCTTTTAATATGAACTATACAAGCACTTATCTTTACTAACAACATTAAACAATACTTTATCCTACATCTACTCATTCTTACTTGATTAACTGTTTCTTGCTGACTAATCTTTAGCATTTTTATTTACTAATTTATTATCTAATTATACAACTTTCTGGTCAGAAACTATCACTGAACCTATATCTTCTAACTTTTATCTTAATAATTATACACAATCTACTTCTCAATTACTAACAGCTGAAACATCTATATCTAACTTATACAAACCACTTTATCTGTCAATATGTATACATAATATATAAAAATATAATAACAACTTAAAACAACAAATATAAAAGAATTACTGTCTATTTTATAACATCAACATTGCTAGTATTATAGAAACTAAAATCTTACAGAACAATAAATATACTAAATTTCCTAGATCCTAACACTTTATCTATTATTAGTTATGTACTAATAATTATAAAGCTGAAACAGCTATTATGATTCAAAAACACCTTAAACTACATGTTTATAAAACACTTAATTTTCTTGAATATGCTATTGCAATAAACCTTTTCTTTAAACATAACTTTAAATTTTGCATTATATTAGTTTATCTATTTTGTGATGATCTTTAACTTAGACTTCTTATTCAAAACAATATTATAAAATAGATTCAAAAAGCAAACACAAATAATATATAACTAATTGTTATTGTTAACCTGTAGTTTTTTCTTTAACTACAGTGATATTAGAAGCTGCTCAACTATAGTATGATGACTATAACTTGACAGGTTCTATCCAAAAGTCTACACAAGACTTAACAAAAT
>CAJVQA010003708.1:0-18889 GCA_910591915.1 Cetraspora pellucida | reverse complement strand
CTTTAAGTAGTCAGACAAGTAGCCTACTTCTGTTTGAAGTAGTGCAGCAGGTTGCACTTAGGTACCTGTAAGGTGGCTGAGTGATGCTAGACTTAGTTATTAGATAAATCTATGTAATTGCAAATGTAATTCCAAGAGTTTTAATAAAGTACTAGCATGACTGCTTAAGTTAAAAAAAAAAATATATATATATATTTAAGGTTAAAATTAATAATTAAAGTATATGTAAATTTTAGCAATACTTATATTTTCAAATTATAATCAGATAAGTGTAAATCTAAATGTATCTTTACAATATAATGATTTGCTTGTTTACTTTAATTAGTAATTTTTAATTAACAGATTAGTAAATTCAAAGTAGATATGCTTATAATTTAAACAACAAATAGATTAGTAATTTTAATAATAAGTAATTTAATAATTTTAAAATTCATGGTTTAATACAGACAGAGCTTATAGTTTTAGTAATAAGTTGGATTATAATTTCAATAGTGGTTGCACTCAATATTTAAATATAAACTGGTAAGTAATTAGTAGCTAATGATTTAATAATAGATATCTTATAATTTTAGCAGTTAGTAATACTAATTTTAGTAATAAATGAGTTAATACTTTTATATATAAATAGATTAGCAATTTGTAACTTTATTATAATAGTATATTATCTATTAAATTCTAACTAATTTTTATTGTTATGCAAAGTATAAATAATGATTTAACTCTATAAAATATTGTAATAATTATTAAAGTATAATATAGCAAATAAGATCTAATTACAAAATAAGCTATTATAAAGTTATACAAAGAAAAAGTTTATTTGATAAGGTAATTATGAATTTAATCAGAATAGATTTTAATATATAAAAGATCTGATTACTAATATATACACTTTCTTTTTCTTTTATTTAACTTAAAAAATAGAGTTTACAATAATTATGAAAACAAAAAAATATAATAAAATACAAACATCATATTATGCTAAAAGGTAAAGACTACTACTATTTATTTTTGAAGTTATAATACCAAGAGTTATTTCTTTATTTAAGGTAATTTTTAATATTTATATATATTATTTTTTTAGATTAAAAATTAATACTTATTTTTCTTATTTTTTTTACTAAACTATTTTACTAATTTTACTAATCTTGTTAATTTCATTTTTTATGAAAACTACAAAAATAAATACTATATAATGATAGCTATTAATATACTATAAAAAGAGAACTTCTATAACTAAATTTTTTGCAGAAAAAAAATTTAACTGCTACAATATATAATAAAAATACAAACCAATTTATTTTTTTTATGCTATTGCACTGTTATTGTTAACTATTATTTTTTTTGTTTATATTAATATAGTAATTTAAACAATCATATAACAAATTACAAAACTGAAGTACTCAATAAATAATAATAAATAAATTGTTTTATAATATTTTAGTAAAGAAAATTATTAAAGCAGATTAATTAATTTAGATATACTAACTATTTAATTTATTTTATACTATATTTTATGAGCTAGACTACTCCTTTCTATAAAATACTTATCAGCTTTTACCTAGATATTTTTAATATTAGTAGTTATTGTTATTAACATGATATTAGTATAAGTAATACTAAATATAAATGTACAATCTGCACAATTATAATATTCAAAAATTAATATATAAAGCTGTTACATTGTATAAAAAAGAGTGGTTTAGCCTATAAAATCTGGTATTTCAAATTTTATACATATGATCTGTATGACAAATTAAATATCAGATATATATGTATTGTATTAATGACTAAGTAAATTAAAACTATATAAGCAAACTATAAAATTTGATATATTAAAGTTTTTTATATTACATCTATTAACTACATTTTAATATTACAAATCTAAGTAGGTTTTGACTACTATAATCAGTTTAGGTTACAGATAAAACTGTTTAAACTTTAATTCTTGTATGTAGTTTTTATTTTGTATTTACATTCTTAGTATATCTTAGTATATAGTATATTAATATATACAACTAAAATTATTAATAAAGATATGAGCAAGGTTTTACCTTAATACCAAAAAAAAATATTTTTTTTTATATATTAAGATTAATATTAATGGTGGCTACTGTTTTTATTTATATTTTTAGTTAATATATTATATATTACTTGTACAAGATAAGCATACAACTAGTTATATATATAACTTTTGATTACTTATTTAAATAATTTGTCTGAGAGTTCTATACTAGTTGCTATACCTATAATCTACTAGAAGACTATCTAATTAAACATTCTGGTTTTTATACTGCACTTAAACAATTAGCTACTTTGATTTCTGTACATCTAGGTGCTATTAAACCCAATATTTTGTCTTTTTTTTGTATATTTGTCAAGCTATTATTTAATTTTAGAGCATGTTATCTAACTGTAAAGCTTAGAAAACCTATTTGTTAACTATCTATCTACTTTATAAAATATTAATAAGACTTGCCTTTGCAGAGTTTATCCAAACTCTAGCACTTACTTCATAGCATATTTCTAATACTTTTAGTATACCTTTGTTTTTTTCTAAACTCCTAATCCAGATAGCCTAGTAGAATTATAATCAGTCTATTGGTATATCAGTTTGGCCTGATATTTTTTTCTTTTAGTCTTTTTAGTTAGAATTTTAGCAACTAGTTAATGGTACCTTCTGTTCAAAGATTTTTGCTTATCCAAATACTTCATATTGGTATCTATTTTTTAAGTTTAGCATTTATAGTAATACTATTAAAAATCTGTATTATCTCTCTATTTAGATCTTTTCAAATAGACTTTTTGTTCTTTAAATTTTACAGATTTATATGGCTATAAGGACTTGTTTTAGGTTTGTATTACCTAATACTAGTTTGTATTTTTTTGTATAATCAGTTACACAGATGTTCTATAACCTGCTAGTCATGCTAATGCAACTATAATTATAGGTATCTTAATTCAATCATTAAAAATAATTGCTGTAATATAAATATTACATAAGTGATTATTCAAATTTTCATTATTTGTAGGTTTTGAACTTACAACTTACTACTTAGAAAGTTGATAACTTATATATTTTACTAGGTTACTACATTTTTTATATATATTTTTTTAAAATATAAAGATAAGTATTTGTAATCTAAGATTTTATTAATAATATATTTAATTAATAGTATATTACAACTACAAAAAACAACTATATATAAAAAGAGTATATAACTAATTACTTATATAACTTTATTATTGTCTAATTTAAGTAGTCTATTTAAAAGTTTTATACTAGTTGTCATATCTAAAACCTGCTTGTAAGTTTTCTATTTAAAACACTTTAGTTTTCATATTTATTTAGCTACTTATATCTATTAATAATCTTAATTAATATTAATAAAAATATATCATAATTACTAAGTTTTTAAAGCAGTTTATTTATATAAGCAATCTTTAATCTTGTATTAAATTGTTTAAAGTCTTCTATATCTTATTCTTATAATTAATTCAGTAATGTTATAATGAAACTAAGTTTTTAAAACAGTTTATTTATATAAGAAATCTTTGATTTTATATTAAATATTTTAGAATTTTTTATATTTTATTCATATAACTAATTCAATAATGTTATATTTAAACTAATATTTTTAATTAAGACATACTACTAAACTACTATGCTCTTATAAAGTTCATTTTAATTTTAGTACTTACTTCATAACATATTCTTACTGCTTTGATATTTAATTCAAGTTCTACTAAGCTCTTAGTTCAGATAGTCTAAAAAAATAAATATAACTATATTTTTAGTTTATATATTTTTTTAGCATATCACTTTTTTTTAAAAAATAGATTTTAGTAGTCTAACTAATTACAACAGCCTTTTTTTAAAAGCTGTATCTTTATCTAGTTTTACAAATTTTAACTTTATTTTATAGGTTTAGTCTTTGTTATAGTATTATTAAAAGTTTGAACTACTTTTTTAATAAGTCCTTCAAGTAAATTTCTGTTTTTTTAATTTTTTGTGATTTATATGACCATGAAACTTATTATGAATTTATACTATTTGGTACTAGTTTGTATTTCTTAATACTAGGTACAACTATTGCATAAATACTATATAATCTTTTAATTATGCTAGTATAATATGAATAACAGATATCTGATCTTATTTAATAGTAAAAAACAGTTAATTATAATACAAAAAAGAATTTTAAATTTTTATTAATATAGGAATTTGAACTCTAGATCTGTTACTTGAAGATTAACAATATAATTACTTTACTATGTTGTTATGCTCCTATTTATAATATATTTTATAGTTTTTTAAAATTAATTTAATATAATTTTTAAATTTAGAGTATTTAAAAAAGTAGTTAAAAGATATTGAATCACTATTTTAAGTTAATATATATTTATAAAAAGCTTAATAAAGATTATTGGCAAAACTATTAAAATTAAACAAAAAAATTTTTTTATTACTATTAAATATATTTTGACAAGTTTTACAACTTAAAGTTTTAAAAATAATTTATATAATAAAAAAAATTTTAGATATATAATTTAAATATTTAACTCAATAATAAAATTCATATAGTTAATAACCAGATTGCTTAGTAAACTATAAATTTACAAATTATACTAATTTAAAATTTATTAAATTAATTTTTTTAAATACTTATTTATAATATAAAATCACGTTTATAAATATTTATATTATATTTATTAATAAAATTAAATAAGATTTGTTTTTTAAACAAATATTTATATAGTATATATACATGTAAATAATAAGTACAATAGATCAAAATAGCAAATTAAAATATATAATATTATAGTATAGATTTAGCACATATTGTAATATGCTATATAACAGATTAGATGATTTTATTATGCATAGATAAATTTCATATACATATGCTTAAACAATAAATACATACATGGTATTTAGATTTAATTTTTTACAAATTTAATTAACACGTATTACGTAATGTATTTAATTGAATTAAGATAATAACCTTAAAATCAAATATTACAGGAAAAAAAATTTTTCGAAACAATCAAGTATAATAATGAGTTTAAATAAAAATGGAATAAAATGAAAATAAAATAATAATAATTATTATTACAACGAGGGTTAAAGTTTTAATATTAAATAAATAAATATAAATAAATATATACAGGGTATAGTTAATAAAATATATTTATATTAATTACGATTAAATAAAATAAACAATCACGTTTTAAATTATTATAAATTGTAAATTATAAATTTATACGTGTAATACAATAAGCAAGTCAAAAAATGTTTATTATATAAAATAGGATATAATTTTGATGGGGGGAAGGAAATTTGTGAAAAGGTGTGTGTGTGTACGTACATAACAGATAAGTACGTAAGTAAAAATTTAAAAGACTAAACATAAAAGTTTTGACATTTTTTATTAAGAGATTATACGAGAATTTAGAATAACAACATTTTAAAATTTTAATTAAGATAGTATATGATTTTTAAAATTAAAGATTTACGATAATCGACGACATGAAAGAAAAATCATTTTACCTTTTCGATACCTAATCTACCTAATCTAGATTAAGAGTTTTAATAAAAGAAAATTAACACACATAATACAGTAATATTACAATATTAACGGTTTAATGATTAACACTAGACATATTAATATTAAACATGTGAAGATAATTAAAAGAAAATGATTTGTTGAAGAAAGTTATTTATATATATTGATATCGATATGCGTATTTATTTATTATTATGCATCTTAAAGTGACAGAAGAGACCAAAATGGGGTTGACAGCATATAAATAAAAATTAAACAGCCATATACACCAAAAAGAACGGTAGATCTAAAGTTGGTGAGAAAAAAAAAAAAAAATCCGAGTAACAAGAGTAACAAACAGATTACCCTAATTTGACAAATTTGAAATCAATCATTCGATGTTATTGAGCAAATAGGGTCAAATGTTTACAAAATGTTTACAAAATGTAACAAAATGTAACGAAAAGTATTCAAATTGTAATTAATAAATTATATTTAAATAAATTTTAAAAACATCAAGTTACATAAAAAGTTACATAAAGAGTTACATAAAGAGTTACATAAAGAGTTACATAAAGAATTAGGGGATATATTTTGCAGAAATATTTGGGAGTACCAAGTAAGACGTATGGAACCTGGAATAAGTCGCATAATCGAAAGAAAGATTAAAGTTAACGTTTTTTTTAACAAAGATTCAAGAAGGGCTCGGAGATAGAAAAGAGAGTTTGAACTTTAAAAATTAGAAAAGTTAAATTAGGAGATTTACGCCCCCACACATGATTACCGAATACGTAGTATATCGATATCTAGTAAGAATTGATTGGTACACGCATGTACTTTATCAGGAAGATCACACAAAAACCTTTTAAGTAGTATTAATACATAATAACATGGTAACGGTAAGAGTTATAAAAGACAATCATTAGAGAAAGATTTGTTCATTAAAAGATTGAAGAAGAGGCGGGAAATACGTAATAACGAACAATAGAAATAGAAGAAAGTAAGATTAAAAGATAATAAATGTTAACAATTAATAAAAAGAATCGGATTATTTTAAATTTCGGGACCCATTGTTCCTTTGTTCAAGAATACTAAAATAGTCAAGCACATATATACAAACATATATACGGATATATATACAGATATATATACAGGCATATTTACAGGCATATATACAGATATATTATACACTAAAGTACTTATTACGTATCTTTCACATGCACGTGTAATAAGTGTATCGTTACTCAAGGAGCAGGGATTGAATGACAGCAGATATGACCATATTAGAAAAGTTGTAACAAAAATTATCACAAGTAATTGTGGGGGGGGAAAGAAAAAATGGGATATTGTATGTGTGGAGAACATGAACAACGAAAAGAATACAAAGGATTACTACAGCGGGTTATCAAAAAGAAAAAACCATTGTCTTAAATACATACACAAGCATTACGGCATTACAAGCAATTACAAGCAATTACAAACAATTACAAGCAAGCGTTCATGAGATTAAATTAATGAAAAGCAAAAAATCGATAGCATCCAAGACCAACTAACTTTGGAAGCAACTAACTCAATTTTCCGAAACAAGATTAAAAGAAGATGAATAGATTTATATTGTTGTTTATAAAAACGTGAGATATACTATTACGATAAAGGCAATTATGAAGAGTAAAACGAATTAACGGAAAAATCAAGTATTTGAAAATCAGGAATCTAAAAATCAATTAGGTAGTAGTTCAATCCTCAATCAAGTATGTAGTATATTCAACCGCATTTTATTCAAGTACTTTGAAAATCCTATGACAATATACTGTTATAACAATTTTAAAACAACAATTTTAAAATAACAATTTCAAAAATATCTGTACATACATACTACGTAATGTACGTATGTACTTGTTATCTTCATATCGATATCAGCATATCAGCATATCAGTTATATGGTATATACTGTACATACAGTTATACTGTACATACAGTATATACAATTATATACAGTATATATATACAATTATATACAGTATATATCAATTATATACAGTATATATCAATTATATATAGTATATGTACCGCGCTATTTACATCGTGCTAAATATCGTGAGTTTGAAGTGATCACACGACATCCATGAACATCCATGGACATCCATGACGACCATGGATGTCGATGACAACTTGGCGTACTTTATCATTAATGTCAAATTTGCACAACGTTACATATTTACATAATAATACTAATGAATACATAAAAAACACATGAGAAATGATCTTCAGCATATTTTTCTTTAGCTGTAAGAAAGGACGTCTTGAATATCTAACATTGTTCACACTCTCAAGATCTTCACATGACAATTTTTTTTTAAAAAGATTTAATTACGTAGCATACATTAGCATATACATATTAGCATATACATTAGCATACACATTAACATAATATTAGCATATACTAGCATAGACAGAGAAAAAAAAATTTTGTCCTCTTTAAGTGACGATCAATGTGAGAAATATCGGAACATTTTGATTACAAGAAGTTGTGATTAATGCGGATTTTTTCATATGAGTTCAATTGATACTTTTAACATAAAAAACAATAAATTACACAGCATGTATTAACTTACATGCTTTAATAACCCTAAAATAAAAGGAAACAAGAGTAATATAAGTAATTAATATGAGTAATACAGTAGTATTGACGGCATTAAATTAATTAATTATTAATTATGTAGTAATAATACCAATAAATAATAATAATAATAGTAATAATAATAGTAATAATAGTAATGCTAGTAGAATGTCAGAGTTAATGCTAGTGGAAATGCTATGTAGTAATAACGCTAGTATGTAAATAAAGATGGATAACGATAATATAAATGATTATAAATGTATAAATTTATAGCTATAAATGGTAAATAAATAAATAAATATATGTATATTATATAATTTAACACATAGTATATACAGTATAATATAGTATTAAAATAATAATAAATTATTTCCAAAATTTTTACACAATATTTTATAGTATTAATTAGTATTAATATAGTATTAAATAGGATTAAATAGTATTATAAAATAAAATTAACGTTAAAAAAAGCTGTCAAACTTTGTGATCGGTCGCGCGAGACGTACTGGATGTACGATAACATGAAATATAACCGGTATTCAGGTTCAAAATTTGATAGTTCCTTAACCTCGTGAAATTGACATAACACAGTATTTGATCAGCAATAACAAATTGTTAGATCGACGTTAACGTCACTTGAAATTCAATAATCAAATAATCAACCCAAAATTTACGATTGTTTATTTGTTATCAATGGTAAACATGTGTGACCTGTCAACTGTTCTTGACCATGATCGATTGTCAACATTCGTTCTTACTCTAACCTTTTATATCATCGTAAAAAGTACAAGTTATAATATTGATAAAATGCTTAAATGCGTGTATTCATAAATAGCTACTAATTCTTGTGTTCATATTGTGACTACATGCGGAGGTAAAAAAGTGATTTTTTTAATTCAGTTTTTAGACGTTTCGACGTTTGTTTGTGATCTCTCCACTTGGAAATCGTAAATGAAAAAACGTGGTCTAACACGATTAATTACCAAAATGGAAAGCCTAACATCACGAACTGTCAATTTTTATATCCTATCAATATGAACTTGTGATAGTATTCATATGTTACATATATCGTGTATGCTATGCACTTATTTTTAGATTTTTATTTTTTAGATTGTTTAAGGTCGTATGGCGGATGCATTCTGCGTATCCTATCGTATCATATTACATTTCCGCATATTCTTGTCCGTAATATACATGTAATCAAATACATGTAATCAAATATATGTAATCAAATATATGTAATCAAATATATGTCATCGATTTTTATAATCCCTTTAATTCTGTAATTTTGGATTTTCTATCTTTTTTTTATTTGTTTATTTTACATTATTAATGACGTTATTTTAATACCATTAATAAATAACTTTATTAATTTATACGCATATAATTTATTATTAATTTATACAAGTTATACACATATAAATTTATTACTAATTTATACAAGTTATACACATATAAATTTATTATTAATTTATACAAGTTATACATATATAATTTAAATTATTATCGTTACCTATCGCTAATGTATAACTACTTACCATGCTGCATACTATGCTACATACTATGCTATACTATCATGCTATGTAATCGGTATTAATCGATATCATAATTTATGATTGTGTTATTCATGTAATGCAATCCATGCAATCCTTGAAAATTATATTCATTTCTACATTTCTTTTCTCTCAAAAAGACTAGAATTTGAAATTCCTAATTATACCCGTTTTTTCTCAAATATATTTGTGTAGTGTGGGGCTGTCCTTATATGGATAAGTTTGGAACGGTTCACGAACATAACTTTGATTTATTTATTGTAAAAAATTTTTTTTGATCTTAAAGATAACACACATGTCATTATAATTGTAATATCCACATATATTTGTTATATATTTGGTCACTTGGGCTTTATTTTTATCTCTTTTTTAACTTTTGTATTCCCTTTCATCTGTGAGTTCTATGCATGTATTGTTTTTCTGTGTAGCATTCAATTTCACTAAACACACTTACCGAAAGGGCGTAGCATTTCACATGTCAATCCATTTTTTTGTCACACCACTACACGCCCTATTTGACATTTTTTACTTTTTTTTTTTTTTTATTACCATTATTGTTATTTTTTATTAATTGAAATTTTATATAAATCCTCACAACTTTCTTTTCTGTATGATTTATTATCTTCGCTATCAATTTTTTTGCCACCCTCACTACGAGTATTGAAATATCTCTCCGTAAACTCTTTTAAATCAGCCTAAAGTATAAGTCTTCCTCTTCTTTTTATTCTTATGCTTCCGGCTTGTTTTATTTTTTTCTCTTAACGACTCTTTCTCGAATCTTTTAAAAAAAGTCCTATTTTTCGTTGACTTTTCGAAATTATTAAAAAAAATATATTATTATTTTTTTTATTCCAATTTTTTTAAAAAAAAGATTTTAAAGAATTATCTTTTTTTTTCATTAAAAAAAAAAAGTAAAATGGCAGCAGCTTTATCTTTATCAAATCTTTTGCATCCTACCCCAATTCATTCATCTATGCAACCAAATTTCACCCATTTGTACGACGCGAGTCATGATCCTCATATGTCTATGTCCAATCCCCCTCCTCCTCCTCTTTCTTCTTCAACTACAACTTCTTCCGTTTCAAGAAGACGTTCTAACGCGTCAGTAGACAGGCAAAATGCTCCTAGACCTTATAAATGTACCATATGTAATAGGGGTTTTTATAGATTAGAACATCAAACTCGTCATATTCGTACTCATACTGGTGAAAAACCTCATCATTGTGATTTTCCTGGTTGTGAAAAACGATTTTCTAGATCTGATGAATTGACTCGTCATAAACGTATTCATTCAAATACAAATAAAAAGGATAAACGCAAACAGCAACAAAAAATGACCGTGGAATTCAAAAATAATGCATTCCGGTCTCGAAGTAATAGTAATAGTTCAAATGCTAGTTCTTCTAGTTCTAGCTCTGCTGGTTCTATCGATGGAAATCCAATTTTTCATCCTGTTCATCAAATTCATCATCCTGTTCATTTACCTCATTCATCTATTTCTATCAATATTCCTACAATGGATTATCCTCGAGTTCAAGGTATAAATAACCTTGTTGCGCAACATCCTTCTACTTTAGATTTCTCTTTACATGATCATTTCCATAAAAGAGTTATCTCTAATGATAATAATGAATTTAATACTTTGATGAGTCCTCCTTTATCAGCCGTTGTACCTTTTGATGGTCAGGCACCTTCTCCTCAAATGTGTAATGATAATGGTTCCGATGAAGAACATGATTTCATACCTACTCCAGTTCATACTCCTGATCATAGTCCTGGACCATCACCAACTTTGGGACCTTTAGGCGATTCTGATGCTTTCAATGCTCAGACAAATGTAAATAATGCTCTTCTTCCAGGTTTTGGTAGAATGAGTATCGAACATTATGAATGGAAACCCCAATGTCATTCTAATTTTACTATTATGACACCTACTCCCGTATTATCGAATCGTATTAGTGATATAGTTAATGACCCGACATTTTCTCCAAGGGCTAGAGCTTTACCTCCTCTTCCAAATAATAGCAATGCCGTTCCTACTGTTAATTCTACCAATGGTTCTATCGGTACAAATAGCTCTTGTTTTGGAATATTCAATAACGTAAATTCTTTCGATTATGGTCGTCAATATCCAAATCTACCTCCTTTTAGGTATTAAATCTTTTGGTCCTTTGGAATACTATATCACGTGTTTTATCTTTTATTTCTCGTCGATTGTTATTTATATATCGTTTGCATATTTATCATTATATCTCATTTATATATATATCATTATATGTGTATATATATTAAAAAAAAAATTCATTTATTGATTTTTTTTTTTTTTTTTAAAAACACATTATTTCATGGTTTTATTTACCAATATAACTATATTGGGTGGGCAAAAACCAAATCAAAACATGATAACAACAGAATTTAACAGAGATACGTATTCTCTTGTTAAATAATGTTCGTAAATTGCGAATTAAAAGTTAGATCGTGGGTGGGTCACATTTACGTTCTATATTTTCTATATTCATTTTTATATATATACATTCTTTTTTTTTTTTTTGTTCTTGTACCTATCTTTCTTATATATATAGAAATTTCTCCTCACCAAATTATCATTTTATTTCTCATCATATTCATTTTTTTTTTTATATATTTCATTCTCGTTTTTCATCTGTATATAATATTTTTTAGACTATCTTTCTCTCCCTTTCCTTGTTACATAGCACAAAGATTTTCTTTTATGATTGTTTAAAAAAAAAAAAAGGATTTGAAAAAAAAATTTTTTACAACAAAATTAAGATATCATTTTTTAAGGGTTTGATAAGAGCAAAATATTTATTATGTTTTTGCTATTGCGGAGAATTTATTAATTAAGAAAAAAAAAACATTACATTGTAAAAAAAAATATATATATATATTTTTTTTTTCTTGATTCAGACGCGTTCATCTTTATGAAAAAAAAATAATGACTTTTTTTTTTTTTTCCTTTACGAAATTTAGTAACAAGTCTACTTTAAAAAAAAAACAAAAAAAAATACTTTTTTTTAAAAAAAAAATTACCCTTATTTACAATATAACTATCAATATATTATATATGCTTATTAACAACACATTTATTTACATATTATGACTTTGTTACTTTCATTATAAGATTAGTTTTCGTTTTCGTTTTCATTCGTATATATATATACTCCAACATTTTTTACAATTTTTAACAATTTTTAACAATTTTTAACAAATTTCAACAATTAACGCGTCTATTACCAAAAAAGTCATTAATTCATTCTCTTCAAGTTTTTATCAAACAAAAAAAAAAAGGAAAAAAAAACATGAACTTTCAAATCCTTTCTATACTTATATATATAATATAAAATATATCTTTCTAAATTTACATAGTTGGTATATTGATCTGTAAAATAAAGCAAAAAAAAAAAAAACGAAAAAATTTACTAAGTAAATAAAAAATATTTCATTCACACTTATATATACATTCACTATATAGAAAACCTCGTCTTCTATTATATACATATATTATACGTATTATCGTTATACAGGCATAAGACCTTTTCTTTTCAACATGAAGAAGCTAAATTCAAATCTCCCCTCCCACTATTATTTTCTTCCCTTCTCATTTAAAAAAAAAGTTGGTTTTTTTTTTTTAACACTTTGGAATTTTTATTATCATTTGCTTTTTATTTTTTTCTTTTTTTTTTTCTCGAATCTTTTTTTTTTTTTTAGAACTTTGAACAACACTAAATTTACATAACAAAATAATAATAATAATACCTCTCTACACATTTTTTTTTATAAAAATAACAACAACAACAATCGATTGCGATGAATGAGCGTGGTTTCTCGGTATAAATACCGAAAGTTTGGATTAACGATTATTATATTACTATTATTATTATTATTATTGTAAATTTTTTTTTTTTTTAAAAAAAAAAAGACAAAAAATAAAATAAAATGATTAATAAAAAAAAAAAAACTTCCTTGATCACTATTTTTTTTTAATCGATTTATTTTTTGGGGAAATTTGATACATAAAGTTCGTGAGCAAAAAAAAAAAGACCGAAGATTAATTAAAAAAAAATTAAAAAAAAAAGTGAAGTGTTTTTTTAAAAAAAAAAAGTTTGATTGTTTTTTTTTTTGTTATGCAAGTTGAATATAAACGCGCGTAAAGAAAAAAGAAATTTTAAGCGACCTTTTTTTTCTTTTTAAAAGTGCTTATGCAAGTAATATTATAAAAAAAAAAAACGAAAAACGCATGCACGTGCGTAATTACATCGATGAGAATATATAATAAAAAAAAAAGTATTTGGATTTGAATAATAATCGGGCGGCGAATATCTAAATTTTTTTTGCGGTAAGTACTATCGGAACACATAGCAAACAAAAAAAAAAGAAAAATCGATTTATACGCGTTCATGGTATGGCTAACGAAAGTCGTATTGACGCATCAATAACGAGACTAAATAATCTTTTTTTTTGTTTTTTTTTCGAGATCAATCAGAAATATTTGTGGTTCGTTGAAAGAGGGGTGCCTTTGAACGGTGTCGACGTAATCGCTCTTTCGATACCACCGATACCACCGATACCGTCGATACTATATCTGACTACGATCATTACTTTTACTCAATCATAATGATATAACCTTATAACTCATGATAATTATAATCGACTATTCGTTCTTGTCGTCATTATCCATTACCGTCATTTGAAACACCAGGTACGTACGTACGTCAAAAAATGAATATAGAGTTTTTTTCGTATTAAATTTTTTTTTTTTTTTTTAAAAAAAAAAAAAAATCGACAAAGGGAATCCCATCATTCTTATGATACTATGATACCAAATGTTTTTTTTTTCAAATGTTTTTTCTTGACACAGTACGCACCATGGTGATCTTTACGAGATCACGAATTTACGAAATAAGATTGTGAGATTAAAAAAAAAAATGATTTACGAATATTAAAAGGAAAAAAAAAATTGAAATCTGAAACCTTTTTTCATCAAAAAGGTTTTGTAGTTGTGCGCGTGTGTTGTTGTCTTATGAAATTATTTGATAACAAAATTATATATTATATATATATATATATATAAATACTAATCTCACGAAGTTCAAGAAGATAATTTGGTAATAGATAGAAATAGAATAATGTATCTGGTTGAGATTGTTTTCATAATCATTATTACATTATGAATTATCATGAGATTTTTTTTTTTTTTTATAATAGGGATAACATAATAGATAAATCTTATTAACACCCCCTTTAAACCATACAAGGTAAGTTTAGAATTTGATGTTTTTCTTTTATGGAAAGTAATAGAACGAGATACTGTTTGATAAGAATAGGGCGTCAAACATCAAATGTATCAAAAATGTTGGCATATAATCTTTTTTTCACGGAGCATTCATTATGAATGATATGTCCATGCGATCTTATAGGATGTGGAGAATTAAACATATGGAGAAAAGTAATGATCGGTTTATAACCATATGAGGAGTGATCGTAGAACTGCGATAAGTGCATTCGTGGGGAAAGGTGGGGAATGCAAGAAAGATTTTTAGAACATGAACTTGTTACGGAAAGTTAACATGTTTCAAGATAATTACGGTTAAGAACAAAACATTTTAAAAAGTATATAGACTCATTAATTAAAAAAAAAAAAATCTTTTCATGGATCACTCTTGGGATTTAAAAATTTTAGTAAAAATTAATATATATATAAATATTTGATCTCGAAGTCGAAGGCACAATTTCGAAAACACGTTCCAAACCTCGTCATTAAATACTTAAACTTGTCATCTGCTATCAGAGAAAAAAAGATTCTTCGTTCACATTGTTGTTTATAATTCCTATTTGGTTTGTTTACATGTTTGTTATACTGAGTTAAAAAAAAAATTTTTTTTTTTTTTTTTTTTTTTTTCTGAATCAACAAGAACGTCAGCCAAACACCTGTTTTGGTAACGGCTTCTTTGAATGTTGCTTTTTTTTCATCCTTACGGTATTTATAAATTGTTATTGTTTTGTAAATTAGATTGTTTAATGACATATTAGTGAAAACTTGCGCAACAACCGGTAAAGACAATGAAAGAAAAAAAAGTATTTGAATGTATTTAAACAGAGAAACCTAATAAAGACAAAATGCTGCATGCATCTTAATACTATCAAGCTGGGCACGAGGACACTGCAGTTACAATGAACAATGAGAGTAACAAAGAATAAATGACTGAACATAGATTAACATAGATTTTTAGCCAACATTTAGAGTACTGTCAATTGGTTTAGTCAATACTACAAAAATATAAAAAATATAAGAATTAATAAAAGAAATATAAGAAATAAAAGAAATATAAGAAATAAAAGAAATAAAAGAAATATATAAAAATATAAGAAATAAGATAAAATATAAAAAGTAGAAGTATAAGAAAGATAAGAAATATAAAAAGTAGAAGTATAAGAAAGATAAGAAGCATAGAATATTCCGGAAGAAATACAAACCATTTTTTTTTCTTTTTAGAAACGCGTAAAAGCGCTAATTTATTTTCTCGGTAATTCGGTTATGTCATAACAATGTTTACCACAATGTCATTACAATGCTTCCATAATGTCATTACAATGTTTACAATGTTCACAATGTAATGTGCGGTAATGGTTCAGATGACCATGAGATACAGGGATCCCCAGATGTTGGCTATATTGCATTAGCCGATTTTTGGCACGTAGATTAAAAAAATTTTTTCTCATAGCTTGACATTTTGTTACACGAGATTTACCATCTTTCCTTCTTGATGAAATGTTTTTGATTTTCACCATTCTCATCATTGTTTTTCTCCAAGAATTTGTATATACGTGTTTTCGAATTAAAATTTGATAACTGTGACTTTTCTATGAGTAATTCTGTCATATTACCTAAATTACTACTTACCTACTCATCCTTATTCATCTAAATTCCGTCATATTTTCTATTTACTTGCTTCCCATCTATCTACTTATCTATCTGCCTCTACCATAACCTTTACCTATCTACTTGGCTACCGAATCAATCTATCTAATATAGCTTCTTCACTTCATTTGCTTCACTTCCTACCTACCCTTTACTCAAGTCTACAGCCTAATATTTACTCCACATTTCCATAAGTCATCGCTAATGTCATAATGTTGTTTTTATGTCGGTAAATCGCGGCTAACTCCTGTGGCCAATGCACAATAATAATATGACTTGCATAACACAGATATCATATTATTCATCTTAAATCCTGGACGCGCATTAATCAGCATATATATATACATTCGTAAGTACGCACAGAATTTGCTGTATTTACGCGACATTACAATACCTTTTCTTTTTTTTCATTTACTATATCAGTTAGTGTTTCTTAATTGCATACTATGATCCCGCATTTCTCCGTGTAATATCATTAATTAAAAAGATCTCTTTCTTCCTTCTTTAAGTACTAAATTATGTAAATTGATGTAAGTTTATTAACTTTTATAGGAAATGACTGTGCTATTCTTACCTAATGGTGTGACGCCTTTGATTTTTTTCTTTTTATGTGAATTATTTAGATTACTCTTCCTTACCAATTATTTACCCAATTATCCATTCGGCTTTCAAAATGAGCTCATTTACCTAATTATATTGGTCTAATGCCAAATCCATTAAAATGTATATTAGTGAGATTCATTATCTTATTATATTTACATAAATGCAGTAATCCATTTTTGGCCACAGAGAGGCGCCTTGTTGTTAGACTTCGTCTCAATAATATGGGGTAGATCATATCTGCATTAAACACATGAGAAAAAAAAATTTCATCATATTACTTGTTAGTAGCGCCGAACTTAAATCATATTTGATGTGTAAACTTTAAATTTTAAATCATAATAAACTCAACTTCTATCCGCGGTCACGTTTTTTTTTCTTTTATTATTATACATACTCGTAATTTTTCCATTGTTTTTTTATATGGGAAAATCATAAATCATTATCATTCGATCTTTTTTTTTTCATAAACTACAGTATTGTTTGTTATCTTTTTTTTATCTTTTATCGTTATCATTGTGTACTTTTTTTTTTAGCCATTCTTTATGTGCGTGTAAAAAAAAAAAAAATAAAAAAATAAAAAAATACGCACACTTTTTTCAGCCGAATGTTATTAATTTCTTAATGACGCAAATTACGTATGTGGTTGCAAATTTCGGATTTTTCGCTGAATAGAAATGACCGGAAGTGGGTAGACGCAATTCGATGTACGTACATCCTTATGTAAGTACATGCGCATCGCGAACCATTTTCTAGCAATCATTGCTCCTTTCTCTTTTCCTATATGTATTCAACCTAGTGCATTTACGTATTCATGCTCCTGAACATGTTCGATATCAAAAATCATTTCTTTTTATTATTCTATTTGCATTTAATATGGCATCGATGTGTTTGCTGTCACGTGACACGGTGCAAATACGTTTTTATTTGGCAAAAACTTTATTTCTATGAAGAATGATCAATTTACATATTATTTTTTGATGTGTAGAAAATTCTTAAGGTCGATTAAATTCATACTTAACTACTGTTACCGGTATTTTAAAGATTTTCTCAGCACCTTATCAAGAACAATACGTAATGATATGATTGGCTAGAAAAAAAAAGTTATTTATGCTAAATATTTTTTATTAACCTATTGTTATATTACATTAATTTAAAACATGTACGTAAATATGTTAAACTTGATACGTGTTTTTTTTTTGCATTCATTTTAAATTTTAAGGGTAGAGGGCAGTACTTTAAAATTATATATAAACTTAATAGTAAATTTTTTTATATTTAATTTTATAAAAAATTATATTAAGTAACCTAATTTTAATAATTAAATAAAAGTTGAAAGTAGGTTTTTTTGATTATAATAATAGTAAAATTATTAAAATTGGTTAAAAACTCATTAAGATATAAAAATTTAAAAACTAGGATATATAATTATTTAATAAAATTACACAATCAAATCAACTCTCTCTGCTGATCCTTTTGTACAAATTTGAAAAAAATACACAATCAACGATAACACCAAAACAACATAAAAATCCATGAAAGAGTCATAAGAAAAGAGAAGCAGAAAGATAAAATACATAGAAATAGTATAGAGACACAGCATCTAAAAAGAACTGAAAGGCACTAGAACAGA
>CAJVQA010003707.1:0-18892 GCA_910591915.1 Cetraspora pellucida | reverse complement strand
GGCCTAAAAAAAATTTTTAACCCTAATTGCGGGCCGGGCCGGGCCTCAAAAATAGGCAATTTGCAGGCCCCTACTGCCAACAACGAAGGGTGACTACGAAAGATGGCAATGGTAACAAAGAAAAAACTTTGATCCGGCAAAGTGTTGGCGACGACAAGTTTAACTACAAGACTATAAACCTTATCCTATTAAACTTTATTACTACTGCAAATCTTGACCGTGCTATAACTTGGTCACTAAAGCTTGACTGCCAGAACCTGATTATAGTAATAGCGAGACACTTACCAAAAACTTGGCCTCAATTTTTTGCATTAAATGTATTTTTTTTTTTTTATACATCAATAACTGGCCAATCACAATCTAATATCATATGATCTGCAGACATTCAATGAAATAGAACTTCTGTCATGCTTCACTTGGCCCAACATCCGTGCAATCTTTGTCTTTGATGCCTTCTGTTTTTTCCTTCAAAATTTCAATCTCCGAGGGACAAGTTTGCGGATGTCTCAAGTACTAACGAATTAATGTGATTTTTACATGAAGGATAAGATAAAACTTATTAATACTGTGAAATTTAAATTAGATTAATGAAAATAAGGAGCGGACTAATTTAGAACAAATAACCTTGCTTTTAGCTTATTATTAAATTATTCGAATGTTTAAATCGTAACAAACTGTAAAAAAAAAAAAAACTAGTTGGGCTTAACGGTTTTTAAAGAATGAATTTTATTTATTCATTCATTCCTTTAGTTCCTTTAACAAAACTACAATAGTAAAGCGGGTATTCGAATAAATTCAGATCTGGATATCCAATAGATAAATGGACAAACGGATAATGGATAGGAACTCTAATAATAACTCAATAATTAACGTCATAATGCTAAATTTAAAATTTACAAATTAAATTACAAATTCACGAGTTAACGCTCAAATAACATTAAAGGTATCCTGAATGAAAGAAAATACAATTCAATGTTACAAATACGCTTTATAAATAAAGATGAACATTTATTATATATATGTTGTAAGTGGAAACGGAATCTAGGTGGATTCAGTATATTTATTTAAAACCAGCATTTTGGGGTTGGTTTTATCATATGAACACCTTTACCCTAATCTAACTAGGAAATTCCAAATCCACTTAAATTCCGTTCCTACTTACAACATATATGGTTTGCAAATAACATGGACAAGAATTGGTTTTTTTTATGTAGTGATCGTGAAGTGTTGACTGTTTATAAATTTATGATTAATAAAAAAATTGCTTGATAAAGAAAAAATCCAATTGTCATTATAACAAATAAAAATACATACGTGTAAGCGGTACATGAAGGTCCAAAATCTGTATTCGCAAAACTTCTAGCCAAGAAAGTTGCAGGAAGTTTTATGTCCGAAGGTGAATATATTTGAACTTTCGCGCTTGCCGAATTTTGTGTCATGTTAACACCTTTATCCCACAAAACAGCTATCAGCCCTTTGCGAGATCCTTTATCCATGAAAAGTTCGAAATCTACGACCGAAACGACTCGTGATCCAGGTTTGGTAGACCATTTACATGTAATGGTAGTATCATTTTTTATGGTGATCTGGTCCATAGTAAACACATTCTTCGGTGGGTATACAAAACTAAATTCTTGATGGAAGATAATGGCTGAGTAAAGATAGACTGCAGAAGGAAATATTGTTCAGAAGGAAAGAATTAAATTTTAGTTACCTCCGCAAATTGTTTCGATATCGGAATTGTTATCACGCCTTATCAATCCTGTAAAAGAGTATTTATGAAATGTTGATGCTTGTCAACAAAAATTTTTCAATTCCTGATTACCTTCAATATTGGGTATAACGATAGTGTCCACTCCACAAACAATACACATTAAAAAGATCAAGAATAAAATAATTAAACCAGATTTGGTGTTCAGAAACATTTTTTTTACTTTCTGAAAATAATATCTAATATTAAATAAAATTGGTATTATTTTATTGATTTTTGAAGACAACGGTAAGTAAATGAAGATGTTTAATTGAAGGATGCATCCATTTTATTATTTTCAGTTGGTGAAATAACAAGTTGCACATGATTGTACCGCCTAATTTGAATAATTGTTCATATAGAATTGTTTATAGCTGATGAATGAAGATGAATAAAGATGTTAAGATACGTTCAATGAATTATTTGATGTCCAATCCGCAAACTTCTTGGCCTTTGATGGTATAGAGATACTAAAAGTTGTATTGAGATATATTGGAATTTTAACTCCGCTACCGAAAAAAAACAAGAACGGCCAAAAAATATTTAGAAGTATCGAGAAATATCAAGAAGCACTGAAATGTCGATATACGCAATTATTATGATGTTATTAGCCATTTACCCCTTTACCTTGTAATAACTATAATTGAAATAATAACGAAAATAGTAATTTAAAAACCTGCCAACTTATTATAGAGGCAAATAACACAAGATCTGATATAATCGGCTACTCAACAATAAAACGAACTTTTTAGGAGTGAGATCACAAGGGCAACAACCGTTACCCTTTGACTGGGTCAAAATAATGGAAATTCGGATATTCACTTGATCAATTTTTTATATTTGAATTATTCGATATAAGGGAGGGGAGGGTATTATGATGCACCTAAGAGTTGCTTATATAAAACTTCCCAGAAAAAATATATTTATTCTTAAAATTTATTGAAATAGATTACTCATCGAATAAACTATCTACCAATAAAAAAAAACTTCTAAAAATAAAATTTTGAGATATAAGATTTCAAAATCTACTCCAAAAAATGCTGTTTTTTACATTTGGGAGGTATTATGACGCACACCAAATATGTCGAATTAATGTCGGAAATCAGAATTACACAAGAGATAATACATATCTAGATAAGTATAGCACACATAACTACGCATTATCATTTTTTCTTTTTTTTACATAACCGTTCCTCTTTTTTTCGCTCATCTTCAGCTTTTATCTCTTTTTTTCAGCTTCCTGGTCAGCTCGTTTCTGGGCTGCCTCCTCTTTTCTTTGTTTTGTATTTTCTGTTTTGCTCTTTGCTGACTTGTCCATTTCTTTTAACATTTGCAGAGATTCTTCATTAGTAAGAAACCAGGTAAATGGAAAGTTTTTTCTTTTCTTTGGCTGATTAGATCCTGATTCATTTGTTTGTGTTGAAACTTGAGAAGTAGGATACTTAAAAGTTGGTTTTAATGTACAGGTACTGGGATTTTTAAACATTTCAAGTTCTTCTTTTAGTAATATATTTTCTTTTATTAGATTATAAATTTTTGTTTTTAATAAATTATTAGATCATAAATTTTTGTTTTTAATAAATTATAATTTCTGGTAATACATACTAGTATATATAAAATAGTTTAAAGAAGATAATGAAGAAGATAAAGAAAAAAATATTAAAGAAGATGATAAAGTAAATATTAAAGAAGATAGTAAAAAAAAAAATAATAATAAAAAAATAATAAAGAAAAAGATAATGAAAAAGAAAACAATAAAGAAGAAGATAGTAAATAAGAAGATGGTAAAGATGATAAAAAAGAAGATTGTATTCAAAAACTCTTTTCACTAATCTTCAATTTTGTAAAGTTATAAATCAATACATTTTAGTTTGTTCTAAAGTTGATTAAATAAATAGGTCTTGCATCATTAAGAAAAAGAAAGGAAACACAAAAATAGTTATAGTTTAATAGAACAACTTCTAAGAAAAGTTGCTCAATCAAAGTACAAAAAACTTGTTCGAAAATTTTTGAAAAATTTTTAGAAAATTTTAAACTTAGTTGTAACTTTGTAACACTGATCAATCAATGCATAATCAAATTACAAAGTAAACAATCATGTAAATTTAGCAAACAAACAAGTAAGCAAAATAACACATGTCTAATTAGGCAATAAGCATGAAATATGACTAACTAAATAAGACATAAACAATAAAAATAAGTATTAATTAAATAAATAAAAGCTTCTAGAAATAGAATAATATAAGAAGTTAGACAAACAACTAGAATTGAAATATTGATGACAGAAATCAAAGAGCTTTATAACTTAAACTTAAAAATATCAGCAGAAAAGTATATATGTTTAAACAAATTAAAAGATTACATTGCACAAATAGATATAGATATAGCAAAATTTTAGGTACAAATAATTTAGTTCAAATATATATTATAAGAATCTTAGTAGACAAGCATAGAGAAATGCAGAAAAATCTTTATAAAAAAAAAATGCAACAATAGAAGAAAGATTTCTAGTTAATCAAAAGAAAAAGTATATAAAAATATTATATAAAATGTAATATATAATAATAAAGAGAAAACATAAACTATAATAACAAAAATAAAGCTAAAGCTATCAATAATGCAACTAGTAAGTTAAGAGACTTATACAAAAAGAAAAAGTATAATAGCAGAAGAAGATACTAAAGACATAAATCAAAAGAAAGGGAAAAAAGTAAATAACAAAATAGTAAAGCATAAAGACTACCAAAATAGAGATTTAATGAAACTAAAAATATCTGTAACATAACTAGTAATTCAAGAGAGTAATCTTAATTGAAGATACCTAGATGATAAAACAAAAATGATCACCAAAAAAAGAGATAATAGAACTATTAAATACACAGAGATGTTTTTGAATAAAACAAAAAAAAAATTTTTGAAAATTTAGATGAAGAGATAAAAATAAAAGATAAAATAGTATTGTTAATAATAGAATGCAGTATATATGATTCAGGAACAGAAGAGTCAAAGAGATTTATATTTCTAAAATACAAAAATAACCCAAGTAGAGAGTTATTAATAAAGAAAGAAGAAAGAAGAACAGAAGATAGAATCCAAGAAGATATCTATACATCAAGATAGATACCAAAAAATATAAATGATTTTATATAAACTAATAAAAGCAAGTCAAAAAGTTTTATTTAAAATAAAGTATTAAAACAGAAACAAGAACAAAAAATATAAGTTAAACAAAAAAGAATCTATTAGTAACACTAATATTATGGGACTTACCAAAAGACATAAAATATGAAAGAGTTATAAGATGTTTAAGCTTTTATGAAAAAGCAAGAATTCTTGAATAGAAAATACTTAAGAAAATCAAGACAGCAGTAGTTCAGGTTACTAGATAGAATTAGAAGAGATTGGACCTACTTGTGATAAGTTGGTCAGTATATTTTGAAAAAGTACAATATGCAGAATCATATCAGTAAAATTTGATTCAGAGGTGTTAGAAGAAAGAAGAAAACACAAAGCAGTACTAAACAATATTCCAAAATCAGTATTAGAATTAACATTATTAAGACAACTAAGACTACTAGAAATTAAAGCAATTTTTATATTTAATAATAGTAATGGCAACAAAGAAGCATAGCCTTTGCTTATTTTAGATCTAAAGAAGATCACCAAAAAGCAAAAAAAGAGTGTTTTTTATTATCATAACAAGTTGTTTTGATATAAAGAAAAAAAAACACTGCAAAAAGAAATAAAGATAAATAACTCAGATTAAAAAAATACAGAAAATATATCTTTCAAGATATTTATAACTTTGAATATAAGAATACAAGATCATCCAAGCCTGAAGCAAGTAGACTAAAAAAAGAAAAACAAAAAAAAAGAACAAAAAACAATAAAAAGTATAAAAAAGAATCATTAATTATGTAGTGTATTGATGAACATTAAAACATATTACAAGAATACTTAAAAAACTTAACAATTGGGACTATAAACAGATAAATCCTGCTTATAACTCCTAATATGTACACTAGTTGAATCAAAGAATCTTGGTATAAAGAAAGCAGATGCTTCAAACTTAACAGAAAATAAGAAAAAAATCTTTATAACTATACAAAAAAGCATTATTAATAAAATCAATCAAAAGAAGTAACATAAAGTTAAACATTGCATGTAATAATATTAATGATATAAAAAGCAATAAGCACAAAATAGAACTAGTATATAAATGGGTCATGGACAATAAAATTAATATACTAGGTTTAACAGAAACAAATATTAGTAAAAAAAAATTTTTTTATAATAAAAGATTTAAATAGATATAAAGGATTTTGGTCAGAAGCGTTTGTTAAAAAAAAAAAGCTCAGGTATAGAGATTTTGATAGATAAAAGATGAAAAAGGCATTTAGGACAAATAGACAGAATTAATGAATATATAATAATAGCAAACTTCATATTTAAACAACTAGAACTTATAGTTATAATGGTATATATACCACCTAATAATAAAGAAAAACAAAGAAAGATCTATAGAATAATTATTTAAAGATATATTAAAAAAGTATACAAGACACAAACAGTAATTATGAGAGATCTGAACTGCATTATAAACCCAAAGCTGAAAAGATCTAGAAGTATAAAATGCAGTTATTTCAAAAAAAAACTAATTTTAAATTAGTTAATAAGACAAAACTTCAAAGACTCTTATAGATTAGAAAACACAAAAAGCAAAGAATTTTTATAGACAAATAGAGAATCTAGTACAAGAATTGACCAAATTTAGGTAACAGAGAAGCTGGCAAATAGTCTTAGTAATGCTGAAATTCAAAATATGTCTAGCTATACAAATAGTAACTATGAAGCAACAGTAGCAAAAATAGAGTTAAATTATATAGTAGTCTTGCACAAAGTGACAAAACTTAAGAAGTTTGAACAATATTAAACAATTTTTCTATATAAAAAAGTATTCAAAAAAGATTAAGAAAAATATAGAGAAGAATTAAACAAGATGCTTAAAAACAAAACCATATTACAAATATTAATAGACATCAACTTTCTTTACTGATCCTCGATTTCAAAAAAAAACAAGAAAAAACAAACTCAAAAATAACAAAAAATAGACTTGCAAACACTTTTTAAATGATTAACAAAAAAGCTGTATCAGAAAATAATATATATAATATAGTAAAAGTTAGAAGACAAAGAAAGCTGTACTAAGATATTAACAAGAAACAGCAATACTTTTAGCAAAAAAATGAAAAATTTTAGGGAATTGGCATTGCTCTAAAAAATGAAAAACAAAATACATAATAACTATAACAACAACAAATAACAACAAACAAATAGGTCTTGTACCTAATTAGAAAATTGCAAGCACTATTATAGAATCAGTAATGTAGTACTAACAAGATACTAACAAATATTACAAAGTTTAATTATAGATACTGATTAGCCTAAAAAAGAAGTTCTTGATCCAATCATTAGAATATAAACCAATAAATGAAAATTGCAATGCAGATATCATATTTTATATTAAAGGAATAGATGATAGAAATCAAAAACATGTAAACTTTAGAATTCTGAACCAAGTTCTTAAAACTCTTATACAGAACCCAAGTAATATAAAGCATATTGCTAAAGAATTAGTAATATATAACTCAAAACATATTACACCATATAATATATTAGTATATGATCAAATACTAGAAATATTAAGAATAGCAAAAACAAGCTGGCTTAAAAAAGAGGTAATCGATAAGTAGGCAGTAAAGCTTAAATTAATAAGCTTCAACTTAGACTTATTTGAATACAACACAAATATAAACAGAGAAATAATACATCAAGAAGAAAGAAGAACAAATAATAAGCAAAGGCTTGAAATATTAGAAGAACAAATAGAAGTACAGGAAATAGAGAAAAACAGTAAGAACACAAACATAAAATTAGAAGAACAAGAAAAAGAACCAACTGATAAAGAAACCAGCATCTCATTTTCAGCATGTATGATTGAGCATAGTCGATGGTCTCTAGAAAACAGAATATGCAACAAGAACAAATCTTTTAAGGCAAATATGCCAACTTATGCTTTACTAGATGAATTCAAAGAAGAAAAAGTAAAGTATATTCAGTGGATTCTAGGAAATAACCATCATATCAAAACAATCAAAGAAGTATTCAAAAATAAGAATAATTAGATAGAAGTAGACTTTGGTTGTGAACATAGCAGAGATACAGCAATGGACAGAATCAGGAAAAAAAAAGATGAATGGTTTAAACTTATTTCAAAAAAAAATAAAAGTAAAAGTCAAGAAACAGAGCATCAAGAAAAACATAATACTAAAAAAGAAGAAAAAAAAAATATAAAACAAATAAGGAAAGATGAAGAACTAAGAAGAACAAGAGAAATAAAAAAACAAGAAAAAGAAAAAAAAAGGAAAGATGCCATGAAGAGAAGTATGATAATAGAAAATAATAAAAACAAAGAAAAGAAATTACAAAAGGAAAAATAGTTAACTATATAGGATCTGCCACCAAATATTAATGAAAAAGAAATTAAATATATATGCAGAAAATTCAAAAACTTGATCATTATATGAGTCAAGAGATCACCATACAAGGCATTAGCAGTAATAGTAGCAAGCTTAGAGAAAGAAAAAAATATTCCATAGATACTGCCACTCAGTAATAACAAACTAGCATATATAACAATTGGGGATGAAGATTATAACCAAAGAGATAAACAAGGACAGCATACAGCCAAATTATTAAACATTTCAAAAGGAGTTTCAAAAGTGCTTCTGTTATGATACCTAAAGAACAAAGGTGCAAAAGCAATATACATTCCATACAACAGAAATAGAAATCAAAAAAAGTTTGCAATAATCACTTTTGCAAATGCTCTAGCAGCAAAAAAAGCTTAAACAATACTAATATGATACAATAACTACCAAGTAAGTTGGGAAAATCCTAGAAGAAGAAAATGAATCAAGAGGAAGAAAACAAGAAAAATCAAAAGTAAATAGTAAATGACAAGAGGTATCTAGAGTCAGAAACATAATGCAAGAAAAGCTAAGTAAAAGTATGGTAAGATAGGTTTAGACCTCAGATAGAAAATATAGAAGAATAATTAGAAAACAAAAATGCCGATATAGAAGTAAAAGAAAATGATCTAAAGAAAAAGAAAACTGAAACAGTCCTGCAAGATCAAGCAAAAACAGTACAAGTAGAAAATGTTTTGTGTCAAATTTTAGATAAACTAGACAAAATAGAGAAAATGCAACTAGGTACAAGAAGAGACTTAGCTGATCGCTCCTAAGGGTGCCACAGTTAAACTAATAAACATAGACAAGGAGATCGAAGAGTTCTTGCAAAACAAAAAGGAGGTGTTTAAAGAAAGAAGAGAAGCAGAAACTCCTTGTCAAGAAGAAGAAATATGCAATAGAAAGAGAAAAAAACTGAAAAGTACAAAGACAAGACACAAATCACTAAAAGAAAGATGAAAAGATAGAAAAAAGAAAATAAAACTAGCATGTCACAATGTGAATGAACTTAAGACCAGAGGTTAAAAATTGGAAAATCTGCTTAGCTGGGCAAAGAAATAGAAAATTACAATATTAGGAATTACAGAAACAAATCTTACAGAAAGAGAAGAGAAGTTCCTAACATATGCAACAGACAAAAAATATATAAGGTTTTGGACAAATGCAGCTAAAGATAAAAAAAAGGTTTAGACATTGGAATTATAATTGATGAACAATAGAAAAAGCATATAGGAGCAGTTAAAAAAATAAGTAAATATTGGATAGAAATTATACTATACTTTAAACAATTAAAATTAGTTATAATCACAGCATACATACCACTAAATGATAAGGTAGTAGAAAAAAACATTCAACAAAAAATTTTAAAAATGATTTTAAAAAGAAAAAGACAAATACAAATTATTGTAATGAGTGATTTTAATTACACAGTAGACAATATCCTAGACAGACAATATTCACAAACAACAAACTACAAAAGACTGCTAATCTTTAATTGGATGAAGAAACAAAACTTTATAAACATATACAGAGACATAAATCTAATAGATTGACAATACATGTGGTCAAATAGAGAAGCAGCAACAAGAATTGACTATATATAGATATTAGATAGTTTAGTCTCAGGTTTACAGAAGGCAGAAATTGAAGAGGCAAAAGAAATTACAGAAAGTAACCACAAGATAGTAATAGCAGAAATATGGATCAAGCATATAATAGCAGTTAAAAGCAAAACAGTGATTAAAAAAAAAGAGGCAGTCAAAAGCAGTATACTTATATGATCAAACAAAATTAGAAGAGTGAAAAAATTATACACAAAAGCTACAGAACTGGTTAAAAATAAAAAAGGTTCTAAAAGATATTTGCAAAAAAGAATAAGATGAAAAGAAGAAAACAGAGAAGATGAACAATATATAGGATGTAATAGAAGAAGCTATTATAATAGCAGCAAATAAACACATACCCAAGAAAAAAGTATTTAATACAATAACTAATAGAAGAAGAAGTTAGAAGGAACAGCAATAAGAAGAAAGCATTGTTAAGTTACAGAAATTAATTAAGTATGCAAAAGCTAAAAAGACACAAGCAGTAACAGAAGAGAAAAGAAGTGAAGTAAATGAATAATTAAAGACACTAGGCAAGAAAATCAGTGCAAAATTATTAAAACTACAAAAACAATAGTCAAATGCATGAATAGAAGATATAAAAGGTTAAAGAAAGCTACTATTGGAAAGGAAAAAGAAGAACTAGGAGTGAATACAAAGGAAACAAATAGAAGAGAATATAGATAAAAGATGTGAAATAATTAAAACAGATCAAGAAAAGATGATAGTGAATCTCTTGAATAGGCCTTATAAGAAAATAGTATTTAACAGATTTATCAAACAAACAGAAGAAAAAACAACTCTAATAACAAGTTCAAAAGATGTCAGAGTAGGAGTAGCAGAACACTATAAAAAACAATTCAAAAAAAGAAATACAAGATTAGAAGAGATGTCAAAAGAGTGGAAGGAAATATACAAATCACGAATAGACATTAGAGAAGAATAGTACACAGAAGTTAAAAGAAAAATTGAGGAAAAAGAATAGAAAAAAACATTAAGAGAACTAAAGACAGAAACAGCTCTAGACATATCAGGTATAAGTTATATACTGATAAAGCAAACAGAAAAGAAAACATAAAAAGTATTTAGGAGCTTTGCAGACTTATGTCTAGAAGAAAGAAAGATACCAACAAAATAGAAGATAGCACAAGTTTATTTAATACCTAAAGATGTAGAGTAGAGATATAGTTTAAACAATATACAACTGATAGCATTAATAGAAATATTTAGAAAATTTGTAACAAAGGTGTTAAAAAGAAGACTTGCCAAAGTGTTTACAGAAAAAAAAATACTCAAAGGACCAAATTACACAGGCCTTCCTAGTAACTCAACAGAACAATCAGTACATATTTTTAATATAATAATAGAAGAAGCAAAAAAGAAGGCAAAGAAGTATGAATACTTCTGCAAAATATAAAAAAAGCATTTAACTTAGTTCTATTTAAGAGTTTAAAACTAGCACTGCAAAAAGTTAAAATGTCTAAAAGAACAATAAAATACATCCTAGATCTGTTTTATAAAAGACAACTAAAAATTATCACAGCTTATAGTCTAACAGAAGAAATAACAACAGAAGATGATATAGATTAAGAAAAAGTAATATCTCTATTAATATAGTAACTTTTCTATAATCTACTGTTAGAAAGAATACAAAATATAAAAATTTAGAATATACAGTAGAACAACAGATCAAAAGAAGAATGCAATGTAGCAACATTACAAAGTATCATCAAGCAGCTATTGCATATGCAAATAACACAATGTGAATCACAAATAGTAAAAAACAGCTAATAAAAATACTAAAAATAGCAGAAGAATTCTTCAAGAAGAATAATATAAAGATAAATAGATCTAAATCAAAGCTGCTAATAATGAATACAAAAGTAAAGAAAGAGGAAAGAGAAATAAGTTTTGGAGAAAGCAAGATAGCAGAAGAAGCAAAGAACAAGATAATTTGCTTATTAGGAATATAGCTAAATAATAGAATAAGTAAAGTGCTAGTAAAAAAGAAAGCTAAAAGAATAATCAGCCAAACAATAAGAGATCTTAGACACAAAAAGATGACAATGAGTCAGATTGCATATATAAACAATATGGTAATAATATCAAAGTTAAGTTACATGCTACAACTAATAAAAATGTTAGAAAAAAGTATAAATAAAATGCATCAGTCAATAATAAGTTTGGTGAAGCAAAAGAATAAACTACAATGAACACTAAAAAATTGTATAATAGAACACAAAAATCTTGGAAGCTGCAGAACATTATGACAAAAATTAACATTAAAACAAATAAGTGGCCTATTAGTAAGACTAAACAGACAAGACAGTCTTAAACAATTAACAAAATTAAGAATAACACAAGGGTGCCAGAGAGCAAGTCTAACAGAAGATATATAGAAAATAGAGGAGATGCCAGAAAATATAGAAGAGTAAAAGAGTAACTTAGCTTGTCTGATATTGCTAAAAGCAAGAAAACTTAATATAAATATAAGGACAGAAGGCAACTTATGAATGATGTTTGAACATAGAATCAAAATAAAAGAACTTATAGATATGTGATTATAAAAAAGAAGTGGTATTAGAATAAATGAAGCAGGCCTAATATATCTAAACCAGTTGATAGATGCAAAAGAAAAGAGATTAATTACATGGCAGCAGCTAAAAAGTTACCAAGGTCTATTAAATAAGAGGAAAAAAGCAGAATGGTTCAAAATAATAGAACAAGAAGTGCTTACTAGACCAGAAAATAGAGAAGTTAAAAGACAATTTAGAACAATCTGACAAAATACTCAAGCAATAGAGATGAGATGGGAGTATATTTCAGAAAATAAAAGAAAAAAAGAATAAATAGCACATAGTGCACAGAACAATTGACAGCTAAGAAAGATAGTTAAGAAGAAAAAGAAAAAAATACTAGTAAAATACTGGCAAATGCAGAGTAAAAAAAGTAAATTAGCCATCAAAATTAGCAAATATAAGGGTTGTACAAGAGAAGAAGAACACCAAGAAAATACCTGCCAACAGTGGATAAGAGTAAATAACAGAATCAATGTGATTCCAAATGCATTAATAAAAAAAGACAGCAATAAGATCAAAATAGCAATAGATCAAATAACAGAAACAATAAAGATAAATAAATCAAAGATAAAAGAACAGAAACTCGAAGAACTAAGAATAATAGAAGAGCCAGAAGTAGAAATAATTAGGTGACAAAAATTAAAAACAGCATTAGTTAAGAAATAGTAGAAGTTTTAAGAAAAAATATAATAAAAAACAAGAACGAGTATATAATATATACAGATAGAGTAGCAAATCTGAAGACCAAAGAAGACACAAAAAGCAGAAATAGTATGAGTATAGGATAGGTGCAAACAGATGAAACACAAGAATGGCCAGAAGAAAAGTTAGCATTAGGCTTAGAAGAATGGCAAACATCAACAATAGCTGAATTAGTAGTAATATAGGCTGCAATTCTAATAATACCAAGAGGAAAGCAAGCAGGAATATATATAAATAGTAATGCAGCAATAAGAAACATTAGTAGAGGTTTAGAACAAGCATGTAAAAATAAGATCCTTAAAAAGAAAAACACAATATGAGTGATGAAAATTAGAGAGTTGATTAGAACAAAGAACATTCAGATAGAGTTTGTTAAAGTTAAAAGCTACAGTAAAGATAGATGAAATGATAAAGCCAATAATCTAGCAAAAAAAGGTGCAATAAGTAAAAAGATAATACAGGTTAGAAAAGTTAGTTGTGAAGAGATAGAGTACTGCTTAAAGTTGAAAAACAAACATACTAACATACTAGCAAGACTGCTATGCAAATTGATAACAAATGCAAAATTAGGAGCAGAATAAAAAGAAACGAAGGCAATTAAAGCTCTAGAATCAGAAACAGAAGTTATAATTTATGATTAGACATACTTTTGGAATAGACTAAAGATATCTAAAGGAGTACACTGCACAACAAGAAGAGGTAATGCCAGAAGAAGTGCATTTATAAAGTGCATAATAGATAAACTTCCAACCTTAGAAGAACTTAACAAAAGAAAATCAAAGGTATATATAATAACAGAATGCCAAGTTTGTCAAGATAAAACAAAAGAAACACAGGCACATTTGGCAGCATATAAGAGACAAAGAAACCTGTGGAAAAAAATCCAAAAAGTGACCATTGCAACAGTTTGGAAGAAGTTAAAGGATGAAGAAAAAGTTTGAGTTCTCCTATATGTATTATATATAGTGCTCTTTGGGAAAACAGAAGCAGAGAAAATTAAAATAAGAAAGGCACTAATTAAAGGTCTTATCCTAAAAGAAATACAAAACAGATTGAGGCAGCTCCTAAGTACAAAATCAAGGCAGCAGTTTATAAATATAATTGCAAGAATGGCCTGAGATATATTTTATGAACAAGTGTAAAGAATCTGATATAAAAAAATTAATAAATAGAAAAAAAATAAAGGTATAACAGATAGAATAAAAAGAAGAAAAGAAAAAGGAAAAGAAAGAAAAGCATTGAGTAAAAAAGGAAAAACAAATCAGCAAGCTATAGAAGAAAGAAAAGAAAAAGTGAAAAAAAAACAAATCAGAAAAGAAGTACAGAAAACAATTTTAGAGCTTGTCATGAAAGAAAGAAGACTCTTTTATTATAGACTTTAAGTAGTTAGATAAGCAGCTTACTTTTGTTTGAAGTAATGCAGCAAGTTGCACTTAAGTACCATTAAGGTGGCAGGGTGATGCTGGGCTTAGTAGTTAAGAATATTTATATAATTGCAAATATAATTCCAAAATCTTAATAAAGCACTAGCATGACTGTTTAAGAAAAAAAAACCATATTACAAAAAGCAAAAAAGAGCAATATAAAATATGTAGACAGGTCAGAAGAAGATCTAGATGAAATATAAAAAATTATAAGCAAAAGTATATTAAAAGCAGCAAGAAAGACTATATCTAAGAAAAAGATTCTTAATATGATTGCTAACAAAAGAAACAATAAAATGAAAAAGTCAGATTTGACAAGTCATTATTACAATTAGGAAGATAGATAAGTTTGAGAAAAAAAACATTAAACTAGGTTTGATTTTAGAAAATATAAATAATTTTAATAGTACAGCTAAGTATATAAATAAACAATATAGAACCAATATCAAAACAATTGCAGAAACATAGACAGTAGAAATAATTACAGATTTGTGAGATTGATAAAAAATTTTATATAAAAAAAGAGCAAAAGAATTAGAAAAACAACAATTAAAAGAAATAGAACAAAATATTAAAAGAAAATACCAAATGATTAATGACAAGCAAGGAAGAATGCTAATAAGTCTGCTAGACAAACCAATTAAAAAAATTAAAATAGACAAACTTATTAAGCTAGAGAACCTAAATAGAGTGCTCATAACAAATTCATATATAGTGTTAAAAAAGATCAAATCACACTTTTAGCAGCAATTCTAAGTATAAAATTTCTAAAGTCAGAAGATGAAGAATAAATGTATGAAGATATATCAATCTAAAGAAAAAATTAATAAAGCCTGATATAATCAACTAAATCAGAATATTATAGAAAAAGAATGGCTAGAAATGTTATCAGATCTTAAAAATAATATAACATCTAGTATCTCAGGAATTACTTATATATTAATCAAAGCAGTTAGCAACCAAACACAAGAAATTCTGAGAAAATTTGCAAAATATGTATTAAGACAGAAATAATAATGAAAAAATAGAAAATGTGACAAATATACTTAATATCAAAAAACCTTAATTGGCAATATAACTTAAGTAATATAAAACCAATAGCATTGCTAAAAACTTTGCACAAGTGTACAACTAAAGTTTTTACCAAAAGGTTAGTGCAAATATGCTATATGAAAAACATTTTAAAAGGATCAAACTTTGCAGGCTTGCTAGGAGGATCAACAGAAAAGTCAGTACATATTATTAATGCAATAATGAAAAATGTAAAAAATAACAAAAAGGAACTTTGGTTAGTATTGCAAGATATGAAAAAGGCTTTTGACTTAGTATTATTAGTAGCATTAGACCTGGCACTTAAAAGATTTAAAATACCAAAAATAGCAATTACTTTTATTTTAAATCTTTTTGAAAAGTGACAGTCAAGAATTATTACAGATGTAAAAACAACAGAAGCTATTAAAATAAAAGATGGAATTGAACAAAAAGAAGTAATTTTACCTTTAGTATAGAGAATACTTTATAATTCACTTCTAGAAAGAATCCAGAATGACCCAAATTTAGATTACATTTTGTATACTTCACCTAATAGCTGTACAAACTCTTTAACACAGAAAAAAAAAAATAAAGACAGGCTGTAGTAGCCTTTGCAAATGATACCACATAGGTTATATCAAGCAAAAGTCTAATAGAAAAAACTATCAAAATAGTAGAAGACATTTTCAACTTAAATAATATTCAAATCAATAAAAAAAAAACCAAGTTGATTATAATAAACATCAAAGAGGAAAAAAAAGAAAGATCAAGTTTTTCTGACAAAAAATAGATTCAAAAAGAAAATAAAAATAAGATAATATAATTTCTAGGAATTTGCTAAACTGCAAGCTAAAGGAATCAACAATAAAGTTAAGAGCTAAAAAAATAGTATGATCATATATATGAGGATTAAATTACAAAAAACTAACAGTTAGTCAAATATCATATATTAACAACATATGTATTAAGAGGTGTAGTAACCTAGTGAAGTAAATAGGTTGTCAACCCTTAAGTGGCAGGTCTAAGCTTCAATTCCCATAGATGATGAATTTTGAAAATTATATCTATATTATAATAACTGTCTCTTGTCAATCAGTTGGGTTTTGGGCATCTGTAATCTTAGGTATACCAAGTCAGGCCCTACCAAACATTAAGAGCTTGAGGCATCTATGTGAAGTATAATGTTACATATATATAGAGTAATGTGAAAACTGGTATCATATAAGGCTTCAGTACAAACCTGTAATAAGACCACTGGGCATAGAAAGCTAAGAAACTGAGGAGACAGAAATCCACTTGAAAATCCTGAGTAAAGAGATAGCACAAACTTTTGATGATGCCATTGGACTGATGGAAGCCCACAAAACACCTTCATAGAAACTGTCAGATAAACTAGATGACAAGATATGTAAAGAGGCATATGACCAACCAGGCTACCAGAATTATCAGAGAAAAAGGATATATAAGTATACTATACCAGACTATCTGGATTGAAAGTCTGGGAAGTCAGTTAGTTCTGAATTGTGGCTAGTAGGGAATAATGAAGAAGAAGTCAGAAAGATGGGTACTAGAATTTGGGTAAACTTTACAAGGGTAATAGCAGTTTAAAGGATAACTCTGACTGCAAGTGTTAGTCTTGGCCATAGTGTCAAATCAGATTAGTAGTAAAAGGAAATACAGATCACTCTGGTAGGTTTACCTTATGAATAAAAATAGTCTAAGGATTATAGTTATATGGTTAAAAGTAAACAGATCTGGGTCTGTGATTCAGTGAAATTAATACCAAAGTCAGATTAGAGGGTTTAAATGAAACATCTAAGCAGAAGTGTTAGATATAGCAACTAGTAAGAAACCTTCGGATGAACTTCTTAAATAGGTAATATAGAAAAGTTACATATATAGCCAGTTGTATACTCATCTGATAGTTCATTATAGATATGTCTATATAAAACATATACCTGATATAAGTATTAATAAAAAGCTAAAACCAAAAAGGTTACCTTAATATCAAAAAAAAACAACATATGTATTATATTCAAGTTGTATTATATGCTACAAACAACAAAATTATCAAAAAACATATTAGAGAACATACATATATACCAATAATAGGGCTAGCAAAAAAGAAAATAGAGATCATACAATTAGTAAGAAATAGAATGATGTATTACAGAAATCTTGTTAATCTTAACTCATTATAGAACCAATTAGTACTTAAGCAGATTACTAGTCTGCATTATTAACTTAATGCAACAGGTTTAAAAAAGTTAGTAATCAATATAAGAATAGAAGATGGTTTCTATCTAATAAGAGCATTTAAAAGCATTTGGCAAAATAATATTTCTAAAGCAAATGCTAAACTATAGAAAAACAATTTAGCATGCCTAATGATGCTAAGAGCAAAAGATCTACAGTTAGCTTTTAGTTTTAATTATGAAACTTTAATTTATGATGCCAAAAGTACAAGAATGTATAAAATATTAAAAGCAAGATTTATTCTAATAGTTGCACACAGACTAAAAGAACTAGGAATTGCTTTTATACATTAGCTAATAGACAAAGACAGTGACAAAATAATTACATAATGACAACTAAGCCTAGCTAAAAAAAACAATGCTAAAGGCAGACCAGTTAATTGGTTTAAAAACTTAGAAATGAAGATAATAGAAAAGCCAAGCTGTAGAATAGTAAACCAAAAATTTAGAGTAACATCTTTAAACAAATGAAGAATAAGTGTACAAGTAGGCAAGCTCTCAGATAATACAAGACAAAAAGAATGAGTTCTTATAAAAAATAAGTCATATCACAAAGAAGACAAACTAGTAATCAAAAAAATAATATTTAGAACATCCAAGATACTCCAAATTGAATACTGGAAGACAAGATTTCAAACAGAAAAACAAAAAACTATGCTAGAAAAATGCAAAGATTGTTTGCACATTGATCTTAGTTCTGTTAAAAGCTGTAAAAAAAAGTATAAAAAATATGAGATTCAAGATTCTTTATTAAAATATATAAGGAAAAAAGTTATTTGACAGTTGGAAATTAATATAAACATGTTAGAAGTTATAGCACAAAAGAAAAAGTATAAAGTATTAGATACAGAAAGACATGTAAAAGAAATTATAATAAAAAGCAGAGATATCAAGATAATCAAAAATTAAAGAATTGGTAACACAACCAAATCTCTATCACACACTGGAAAACAAATATTAATACAGATCTCTCTACTCACTACCCCCTTCCATTAATTCAATGCTCAGCTTGTACA